>JAAAKM020002488.1:0-13395 GCA_010016025.2 Alatinidae sp. Z8VKAUB7J3 | reverse complement strand
TAACAGAATTATACAGTTTTGTTTTCCTACTTGCATTGCGTTCCCCCAAATTCAATTTGTGCTTCATATTTGCAGTGTACATACCAGCTTATACAGCAATAGCTTCACTCCATTCAAACAAATTAGATTTTTAAAGTTACGCCTCAAGAGAGTTATCTTCTCCATATTATAATCTTTTTAAAGATAAGCGGAGAAGACTTAGGCATACATGGTATTGGTCAATACATTTATCCACAGAAAGGCAAAATGGTAAATGTGTCGATTCTTGACAAGAAGGTAGCAGATCATATTTTACGTTGGATGGTAAAGCACATCAGTATTTATAATTTAATAGCCCTTAGAAAAGTTTCCTATAAGTTCTTGCTCGTGTTAGTGATTAATATTTAATGATAAACAGGATTCAAGCCCATATAAATTAAAGGCCTTAACAAATGATAAAAGTGTGGAATAGTAGTTTAGCGTGCGTTTTTCTGACTAAAAATAAAAAAAATAGAAGATTGACATAGGCAAACTGCCTTAAATGAATAAATATCTGTTTGAATAAATGAAACAGGTAGACACAGTGTTAACATTTTCAAATTTCTATAAGTTATAAAAAATTGGTAGAGAAGCAAATGATACACAGTATCAGGGCTTGTTACTCTACCGATAGACTTAGACCAATCCAGTGACGTCATCTGTCATCTTGCCTAGTTCCCATTTAACTTGTCTGAGGTCACCATGTCCGTATTTAAAATTTGCTTTGTGAGGTTTTTGCTAGTGTAATAACCATGGAATAACTTTTACTGTAGGAGCTTTTCCGCCTACCGTAAATGACCGATTAAGCACCCTGGGCGCTTATTTAAAAACAAAAGTTTTTTGGGTGAGCAGTTATTCGGACCTGCGCGCTTATTAAGGAAAGGAAAAACAGGCAACTAAACATACAGGATCTTCCTATAGAATAGATTGAAAGATAACGTTCAATCAATCAACCAATCAATCAATCAATACATCTTCATCGTCCTCCGTATCATCATCTAAAAGCGTAAATTCTGGAGCTGCTGCATCAACGTCTTCGTTGTCCAGACCTGGGTGCTTATTTGGACCTGGGTGTTTGTGAGAAATATTTTCCCAAACTGGGTGCTTATTTAAGCATGGGCGCTTATTTGAGTCCTGGGCGCTTAATCGGTAATTTACGGTATTTAAATGGGACTAATTTAGGAACATCAAAATGTCGCACTTGCTAATTATGGGGTAATATCATATTCAGTTAGGTGAATGCTGTAAGCATTTGCTTTAATAAATTGATAAATACATGCACAACTACGTAAATAAGTGAAGAAAAAGGAACTCAATCATTCGAACGTTGAGTACGACTTGATCTCGATTTCGCAAAATATAAGTACTTAACGTAAATCCTTTTGCCTCCTTTACCTTGCAACCCTCTGATTAAGTCAAGGCATCCGTTATGGTGGATATTTGATTTGTAGCCTTTCTGGTACGTTTTGCACTCTCACATACCACTTCACTTTTCTCTTGCAGTGAAAAAAATTGCAAAGGAACGGATAGACATATTGGCTGGTGCTGTAGGATTTGTAAGCGAAGAGGTATATATAACTGTGTGTATAGGAATTTGGTCAATCATATTTCCGGATGATATTTGAAAGGTTTTACAATTATCGGAGAATCAAATAATTACGCAAATAGCTCTTGGTACGTCGAATAAGCGGCAGAGTGGATTAATACATTTATTCTTGATTACGAATATGATTAAATGAATAGTAAACAAAACACGAAAAGATCAAGCTACAAGTTAATATTTTGTTGTAAAATATTCAACTTATCCACTGATATGCAGCTCAATTTAAAGCATGTATATTTTTTATCTTGTTAAAGATTCAAATTGTCTGCAATTGCTTGGAATATTCAGTCTTCACTGTTAAAGAATTAAGCGTAGACAGGCATCTTGACCAGGTAAGTGATCTTGTGTTGTACTTGCACACAGTAGTTGCGTCAAAATGAGTAGTTACCCGAGCAGATGGAACAAAATATATAATTGTTGTAAATAATAGCAAGAAGATATTTAGGAAAATATATGGAGTAAGAAATTAGTATCGATAAGAAGACAAGAGAATTGGTTGGCAAAATGAATAGATGAGTTGATGAATGAACAGGCTGTAACATACTTTTTAGGTGGACACATGAATCACGTGTGTAATTCTGAAATGTGTCAAATCCAAATACTAAACTGACTTTCACCAACAATCCTTAGTCTGAACAACGATAAAAAATTAAATAAGTCAAGTGTGCCGTGACATCTAGTCATTCGACTATCAGTCAGCCATATTTTCCTGAAGGCCTGAAACGTCGCTCGTCTTGCTTGGCCGATATTTGATGCTGTTGTTGTTGTTGCAGATGTGCCCTGCTTTTGATCGTTTTTGTTGCTGCTACTATTGTTGTTATTCTGTTGAATTATTTTGTAAGATTGAAACCGTAATGTATTGTATTTCTCTTTTTATCAAATAGTTATGTTACGCCAATTCATTAATTTGTAAAGCATCAAATTTAAAACATTCATAAATTTTTCGGCGAGGGAGATATCATAAGCCCCAGGCTTCTTTCCTCCCCATTCAGCTTCTGTAAATATGATCGTATCTTGTAAATATTTAATGCATTGTTGTCACAATAAGAAGTCTGAAAAAAATAAGAAAAAAATATTAAATTACTTGTGGCTTGAACGAGGATTGATACATTAAGTACCAAATAGACGTCGCCCTTCGGCTTAATAAATTTTCAAAGATTTGTCTAGTTATTGTTCGCTGGGAAAAAAATTTTGCCCAACAGATTCACCTGTCTGTCATCACCTAACGAATGATCCTAATTAAACCAAATTTGCGGTTTGTGCAGACGACTTTGAGTGAACAGCTATGGAATCACCTACAGTATCAATCATAGAAAACGTACTGAGTTTAAGTTTGAGTAATGTATAAGGATAATTTATTGAAAATACATTTTTTAAAATGATGCTTTGTTACCAAACGAGAGTAACGGCTACTACTTGCAAGTGCTTTTTGTTGCACTTAGCATCCTCAATCCTCAGAGTCTGATTTGAAAATTACTTTTCCAAACTTATTCCAGCCTCTCTGTTTATTTCAACCCTCCACAACCTAGCCGTAGCAGATTATATAAATCTGTAGGCCTAGAATTTTATATCTTTTTTGGAAGAGTGATCCTGTGAAGTTACATATTATGTATTTGCTGATGTTTTATATGACTCAACCTCTAGCTTCTTCTATGCAGTCTGTATGCTGCGTCGAGAGTCTTAGAAAAGCACTGCCAATTTAAAGACATCGTCAAGGTTTATGCAAATTCAGACATCGGTAAAGAAGACGTAAGTTTGTACCCGTTTATTGTATCATAATAGCTTACTTTAGTACCTTCTATAACTGTGTCCAATGTGGTAGCTCCGCGCAAGGTATCAAACTACTATCCTGCATATTTGCTATATGTGGCGTTAGATATATCTTTACATTCAAAGCTATTTAAATAAATCAACTAAAATAGGATTGACTGCCCATGGATGATATATTTTTTGTCAAACTGCTGTACATTTTTCCTGTTCTTTAACGACATTTACGAGACGAAACATCAAATATCTTTTTATTTCGAGAGCGTATCAATTGTCAAACACTGCCATACTCAAAATTTTGAATTTTAAATGCCTCTATTGGCTAACCCCACACCAGTGAAGTTCGAGTTCAACTAAGTTCGTAGCACCGTGGAATAGAAAGATACAGTGAGTGTGTTGCTGAGTTGGTGCAATGCGCTGTAAGCTGAAGAATGAGTTCTTGTGTTAGGTCGTCATTTGATGAGGTTGAATGGAGACGTCCGTGATAGGAAGGCACGAAGGTGAAGCCTGCAAGACCACGAGGAACCTAATTCCTTACTATCAAGATAGAGAAAATTGGAATATCATTTGTTTTCAATTACTTCACTACAAGTCGGCTTCCTTGTCTAGATTAAAATTTCGACCAAGATACTGGTAAATGTCCGCAAATCATCCAATGCGTATTTTCCGGAGTTATCGGTATTCCGTAGCCATAAACGTGAAATATCTTTGACAATTACAGTCCCTTTGCTTAGTCTCAAAACAAATATCATGACAAACTATGAGTCATCAATAAATTTGCAACAGTTCTTGCAACAATTCCGTTATTTTTAACTTCTCAATAATTATATCAATACTGTTATAATTAAAATGTTGAGAAATTGATTTAGTTAGGTCTAAAGATGACGTTACAACAGGGGTAGTACTAGAGGATTGGGACAGAGATTAGTTTCTGTTGAATTCAAAATTCGAGAGAGAGGCTGCGTTGGTTGATTTTAAAGATTAAGCTCAAAGTTAAGCAGATGTATATGTTGTCAAGGAAACACGTAAGTACTATTAAGCATATTAATTTTGTATTTGGTTTATTTTAAAGATATTTTTATAGAGAATTTGTGAAAGGCTGTCCATCTTTAATGTCATTTGCATTCACAACCTATTTCATTTGATTTCTAAACACATAATTAGAATACTTACTGTCGCCTGTTTTTGTTTCACTAAAATCAATGCACCGACGCAGGAGAAGTATACGAAGATTCATGCAAATCGCTCTTCCGTTTGCACATTTATTCACGTCACATTACTCAACTGGTTCCAGAGTTCTTTGTGATGGAAATTTGATAAGTTTTCATCTCAACCCGTCACTATGTATTTTAGATCCTCGTTTCTTGGCGGAAATAAAACTGTCAGTTTCTTGTTTAGGTATAAAATTGAGTCGATGTATATGTCACGCTTTTTTCAAAGGACACGCTCGTTATTTGGCATGACTGAAAGCCAAATGACGAGCGTGTCCTTTGAAACAAATAACATTAAAGTCGATGAAAATGAAGTCTGGGGGGAAAAGACAGGCAAATGTTAGTTTTAAAGCAGCCAATAAAACTGTGATTTTTATCCTCAAAAAACAAAATTGTATCACCTCAGTTGTTTGTAAGCTAAATAATGATAAGCAAACCAACGAAGAAAGGATTTGAGGTTTAAAGAACATGAAAGGTACAAAAAAGGAATTCAAGAAATCAGACTCGTTGAAATGTTGTTTGTAATAACCGTTCTTGTGTATTGTTCTTATAAATGATGAAATGATAGGCTTTGAGGTTTTACATGAATGCAGGTGCTTTTGACTAGTAAATTCCTAAGGAAGATAATTATTGTAAGTTTCCAGCCAGATGAATGTCAATCTTTTCTTGGACCTTATTGTGGTCAGTACTATAATATGTGGAAATGTGTGAGTAAAATTGAAAAACTTCCTTACTGACTAAGGGCGGCATGTTCTGTCCTCAAACTGGGATGCACTGATGGTATGCAGGGCTTCTAAACCCGCCTGACTAAAGGGGCACTGGCAGAAACTTAATTTCATTTATATGCATAATCCTCGAGGGATCTTAGCACAGATTGTTCATACACACTCCTATTTTCTTTGGTCTTCGGTTAACCTTTTAGCTGTTAGTGATGGTAGCTCCTCATCATTACCTGCTTAGCGCCATTATGGCCAAACATTGAGAAGGAAGTTCTTGGATTGGTTTGAACGATGCTAGATTGTCAAAGATTGTTTTATCACGCCTTTCCAAATTATAGGTATCATTTATTTATTTATTTATTTATTTATTTATTCATCTATTTATTTATCATATATTTATTCATCAATTATCTCTGTGACATTTAAAAATCTTGAAGTTAGGAATTTTGGAAAAAACAAGTAGAATTTACCAAATACGTTTATGACCTTAGAGGCATTTAACCCTTGCAAGGGAAGTCAGGGAAGTGAACCTTGACTCGCTTGTTATCCTGCTACATGCGTCTCTGTCCTCATACCATTGCCATTGATTCTGTTTTTGTTCTTTGACAATCATTTCGATTTCAGATTATCCAGAGCACATTAGTGTCTTCTACACCACCTAAACATGGATCTATAATATCATTCTACAATACAGTTTTTCTTCCAGTAATGAAGGAATATCTTGATACAGTTGGAAAATCGTGGAGGGTAAGACAGAAGTTTGTTTACACTTTTAAACATCAGCAAAAGAATAGCTATCATACCTTATCAAGTAAACATTAAAGTTTTGATCTTGAGAAAGTTATACTAAGATAACATCGGAAACATTGGCACACACTCCATGCGTTATACCGTCAAATACTTGAAGTATTCATACTAGTCTCAGGTTCAACGAGGTGTTGTAGCACAGATACGCAAATGACACTGCCTACATGTACAAGGCTATGACAAATCTTTAAAACACTGGACCACCTTTTGATGCTGTTCGTTATTTTTTTAAGATCATAATCTGTTCTGTTGAATAAATGCCATAACTCAATATCGAACAGTGGATGGCCCATCGCAGTTCGTTGAAAGAAGCTGATATATGTATCTTCAAATTGTCTAAAATTTGTCAACATTCGAGAAATACAAGATTTTAAGCACGAAATGAAAAGCTTACTTGTATATGAACTTCATCCTTACAAAATCCTTATCCTTGTTTTCTTCTGGAGCATTTTTTTAGCTAATTTTAAAACTACATGTTATATAAGACTTTTATGATTTTATGGTTTTACAGTTTTATTATGTTAATGTTTTAATACTACATTTTGTATTTAGAAGGACTCACATGCAAAACAACTTATAATATTTGTTGATATTGACGATCCGATATAAAGATTAGCATTAAATTAAATAAATAAATAAATAAATAAAAAGAGATGATCCTAATATTCACTTAGGAAGTCAATCTGTTGGCCTTGCAATATGATCATAATTGCAATTATTTTTCTAACTTGGTTGGCCTCCTAATTTTCGAAACTGTTTCAGAGGGACAGTTGAAAATCAACCAGTGGCTACGTGCATAAAGCCTTATAACGTACCTATTGCTTTTGTTATTACATGAATACATTCGACTCTAATAAATATGATTCCATTCAGCGCCGTACTGTTATATTCTCATTCCACTCTGTCACAGTAAAAAAAACCAAAATATAATAAGGGCCAAATTGGGATTATCAAAATTTACTAAAAGAATCTTGTGGTAGTTCTCAGCAAGATATATAAACGTGAATACGTTGTAAGGTTAAGGTAGTAAATCCTCGTATTCATGACTTATCGAAAAGCATAATACTAAATGTGATGACGCAGAATTGTTTCCCACAGCAGTAGAAGGTAAGACCAAGTCTTTAAAATTAATCACGCCTTGTAAATTTGTGTATAGTTAAGTTGTATCCTCAAGCCACATATAAAATGAGAAAGGTAACGTGTTTCTTAACGCACTGATAGTGTGCAGACTTGATATATACATCTGATATATTATTCCTCCGAAGAGCAACTTAAAATAGTGGTTTCAACCAGGGTACAGAGTATCGTGTCTCTTAAGGCACCTATAGTGTACAGACTTGAAAGCCACATCAAAACTTTACAGAATCCCTAATGCCTAAACTTCAATTAAATTATCGTACTAGAGAACCTTTTGCATAAAAGTTCATACCACTTTGGTAAAACAGATAAAGGAATGATGTGTCTCTGTATATTTACTAATTAGGTTGTAACTAGCCCGATGGAATGACCTCCGAAGTTGAATAGGCTGCCAAACATTCCTAATCAAAATTTTTTCAGTGGGCTTATTTTTGGACTTACGATATTGTTTATTGTTGTTTTGTCAACTGATGATACATGATTCGTCCGAAGAGAAGCTTAAAATAATGGTTTCAAACAGAGTACCTCGTTCTGATTCTTGTGCTGAAATCGAGGTGCAATTTGTTCTGTTAGCCTTCATTGTAAGATAGGGTCACGTCACAGCTAAAATTGGGGGTTTCTCCTATCTTTGATTTATGTAGAGGTCTTATCACATAAAACCTTGACCGTTTTTAATCTTAATTATGAACAACAAACCCCAGAGGTAGCAAACAGCTGAAGTATATTGAAGGTATTGTTATCTCTATCTAAGAGATTGTGGAGAAGGCGCGGTTTGAAACTATCGTATTATCAGAAAATCTCGAATGATAAAGTCCTTATTATCAACACGGCAAGTGGTGTTCTTTACTTTACTTTTATGAAGTTATGCCAAAGTGATGAAACTGATAACTCTACTAAGAACAACGTTATCATATGATCTACTGATATCACAAGACACTTCAACGTTGTGGTTAGTACCATTTGTCCGCTTTTCCCAAACAATGTAAATTAAGGTACAAGAAACCTTACAATAGAAATTCGTAAAACTTCTTATAGAGCAAGACAAAGCAAAATATTACTAGAGATGATATGCGTTTACTTCCATAATGTTATCTGCTCCTTCGCAATCAAGCATATTTAATAAGCTGTACTGCAACCAATTTACTATATAAATAGTAACTGATGTTCCTTTGCACCTCCATAACTGCAGAACAGACAATCCAAACCATTTGAACCCACCGTTCTTAACCGGACATAAGTGTTACTCCTTAGGGCATGAAGCATTAAAGTAGCGGTACGAGATGGGGTTTCATATTGAACTTACGCCCCTATAAAGAACTAAGTGAAATGCAGAACAAAAAAGACCCATGATTGATGGGTCTGAATATTGTGCTATGTCAGTATGGTTATATTTGCAGGGATATTTTGATATTTTGAACAAATGTAAAAACTGTAATAGCTTACAAAGGAAAATATTACGATTAAAGTATCCAACATTCTCGAAACACTAGTATACAAAATACAGGCAACTCTGTCCTTGCAGCCAGCGTGCTTTTAAGGGCAGCTTTGAACTGCGGGCGCAAAATCAAAGTCCCAGCAAAAATTTGTATCAAACTCTGCATTTAAATTCTGCATTTAACGGGCAACTTTGAATTGCGAACTACGGGCAGTGATTGGCAGTCCGTGGCCATAAATACACTGTGTGATACGGTCAAACAATGACACACTTGCAGGACTAGACGTGTCATCAACATGACGCAAAGAGCGATGGTCCCGTATATCACACCTTTGTTAGAGTGATAGCAATGAGTTGCTTATAACCTATTTACTCTGCTTAACAGCTGATGTTGATTTGCTTCACACTTGATTTTGATTAGCCAGCTTAAGCTATTTGCTTTAGACACGAATGATGGACATTTTATGAGCCTCTGTACCGAGGGAGTCGACCATTTAACCAGCCAGTTTGTTGACACTCAGATGCATGTACGGCAGACAAATATCAACGATTTTTTTGTTATAAAGTGAATTAACTCTTCGTTAATCAGCATGTTTACATTATTTTGTTATGTTCTAATATTTTGTTGCGTAAATTTCCTAGTTAATTATAATATATCTTAAGTTAATTTTTATGTTTGTTTTTTATTTAAAATCTAATCACAACGATTTCTTACTAGCTTTATTTCACTATGACCAAAAGTACATATAATACACAAACGCATTTAATACTAAGAGTTGAGATGAGAATTTCAGAATCTTCATATTAAGGCCAGTTTCTTAATAAGGGCATTTCAACCCAGTCCGACGGCTTCACGCAATTCACAGAGTTGCCTGTAGCAGCTTTCGTTTATGCAAATTGTAGATTGTGCATGTGATCGTTATCTTTAGAGACTTTCTCTTAAATCACTTTCTCGTTTTTCTAGACATATGATGGATTTATCTCACCATTCATGCAGAAAAAGTTGGAAAGAAGTGTAACTAAAACTCTAGCAGATAGGCAATAAATGCTTTTATATCCATCAAAGTGGAGAAAAAAACCTATTTAGAATGGGATCCACAAAATCAGGAACACCACATATGGTATACATAAGAGATGCTTGGGAAGAGGAGTCTAGCAACATGTTTAATAAAGCCAACACGAATAGGCTCCGGAAAATCTCGTGATTGCATGGACAAATTTTAACCGTCACAGGAAAATCAAGCACGGATGAAATAATAACGAAGAGTTTTATACGTTGCTATCAACGGAAATACGATCCACCATTTTCAGATAACTGACATTTTTACATTTCCAAAAGTGAAAAATCAGCCCTTCATGCCCTACCGGGGTCTCACCACAGTCTTCCTTTTAAGGAGAAGTTGAACATTGAAAAACGTAGGTCCTTTTAAAGTCTACCTCCCGTAGAAACCGCGTCAACTAGTACAGAGCCAATGTGTTAACTCAATAATAAGTTTTCTCCTTTCACTTTGTATGAAGTGTCACTGAAACTTCTCATAATAAATTTCATGTTTGATAGTTTTGTTCACAGCATCTCCACGAATGTATTAAAAACATTCTCAAGTGGACTATGAATTGGCTACGTGACGGTCAATAGATTGATATCGAGCACATGGTATTGCATGAAAATACAAGATATCATACGTTGTAATGATATAGATAATTCAATGGAAACGTGGTTAAAACCTAAGACTGCATCATCAGTGACCCTATTGTTGACGTTAGATACCCAACATATGTGCTTTATGTTCTGTTTCATCACTAAGAGCCTTACTCCATAGAGTATTCGTCGAGCTACGGAAGAGAAATACATCAGTATGACAAAACGAGAACGATTTTTTTGCCCATATTTTAGTAAGTAGAAAGGCATACCCAGAAAAATAGTTTGTTTTTGTTCCTTACTGCCAGTTTCCACTACTTTGTTCTTGCTTGCTCAACAATTCTATGTTTGCACGTATGGCAAATACTTTTACTCATGGGATGTGTCATATAACGGCTCTAAAGACCTTGTTAGCATGGATAGTAAAGAAGTGTGTACCTTATAATATATCTGGGTAGTAGCACGTAATATGTAAAGAATTTCCACGTGGTACGCTGAACAGAAACACGTGCTAAAACTACCTAAGACATGGAAGTAGCCTACTAAATTGCAGATCCCCAAATCCTGCTTCCAATCTTTTAAGAGGTAAATTTCATGTTGTTTTATGTTGATCCCTACTTGGTTTCATTTATCACTTTAAGGATATACTCGATTATTATATGTATTGTAAGACTACCAAAAAAGGTGAACACGAGTTACCGGAATTGATCATTGACAAATTTGGATTTAAAATATATGATTTATCGCTACAGTTTCTTGTGTTGAGTGCCTTGTTGACCTGCAGGGCGTAAAGCAAAGCCTTATTGTCATTTCCTCTGGATACCATGTTTAGACACCTCCCCGGAAATATACGTATAGTAAGTGTCTAAGCCTTAATTATCACATTTTACCTATCAAGAGCCCATATGTTCCTTTGCGGTTGCAAAATCACGCGCTGTTGCCTTTGCATTAGAAGTTAATTTGAAGCTTTAAAGTTAATTTGCATATTTAAATTAGATGCTGATTCGTACAATGAAACAGCACATCGTAATGTACGACTTGTTTTTTCAAAAACGCAGCTAGTTGTTAAGTTTAATACCTTATTTTTATTACTATCAGGTAATTTGTAGTCTGCGGGGTGTCAGAAAAAACTGACTTTTAAGTACAAGACTCGCTTTTAATTACAAACATGTCGTCGCTTTGACATGCAAATAGAGAAAAAGTAAAATACTAAATACTATACCCAAGATTAAAATGATAAAACTGCATTCCTATGCCTAAATAAAATGTCAGAGGATAGGTCTGCGCATGAAATGGAATTTAAGCTAACTTTGAAAAATGCTTAGAGATTGAGCGTCTTGGGCCGTCAATTATATATCAATCTAGTTCAAAGCGGTGTAAGATTATTTACCCTAACTAAATCTAACAATTCTTACATAAATCTTACTTCTTGACTCTTGTTTCCTCTCTCTGTTGGCATTATTATCATTTCTAAGCTAGAGTTTAGTGTCAGTATTTTGATAGTTATTCATCATGATACGGCAATAAGATCGTTTACGCATAACCTCGAGGCTTTAAGTATAGTTTCTCTAAAGCATTGATTTTCAAACAGTTTGGGCTGATCGCCCCCTTGACCATTCCGCTACTGTTTATAATCTCCAACCTATTGCATGCGATAAAAAAATGCCACCAAATACCTATCAATGCTCTGTAAATTTAGAATACTCATCTATGCTCCTTATTGCGTCTAATCGTTCTCGTGAAGAGCCACTTGAGCTTCAGACGTAAAATTTTACTGAGAGCACAGTTTCCTCTTTTATATAAAGTACGCCTCGGCCTTGACCTATTATCGATAGCCTTCGCAACCTTGTTGTGTGACAACTAACTGCAACACAGGGTATCTGCTGCTCTTGTCGCCGTATAAAACATTAATGTAACTAAAGAGGAGGGATGTAAGACCCCTTGGAAATGCAATCGTAGCATTTTTAAGTAGAAAATACCAAACCGTAAGCATAACGCCTATCCTTAAAATTATAATAATGCTGTCGGTAAAATATGTCAGAGATCATGTTTTGAAGCAAAAAGAAGTCAAGATTATTGACAGCCTCAACCCTCACTAGCTTTCCTGCATCTACACTTATACAGGAGCGGGTCCAGACCGGTGCCTATATTGTCAAAGATCTTGTCAGAATCACACCAACAAGTCAAGTATAAATCTTGTTGGTAAAAATTACTTGTCATGTTTTTTGTACTGTCATTATTGCTTACCCCGCCGACATGTCACTACTACTGTTACGAAAACCGACAAAAAGTCTGCCATTTGACAATCTTCAATCGTAATAGTGGCTATTTTGTCTGCTCCCTTGTTTTATTTAAGCATTTGGTGGTAATTTTCCTCCTGCACTTGTTATTTACCCAGAGCCTATGATATTCCTTATGTCAGGGGCTTGATTCCGCTATCCAACTATCATTAAAGTATGACAGGAGCTCCATCTTGTCATCAGAGATTTGATTGACGATAAGGTGTGCCTTTTGTGATGTTAAAGCAAATTGATGCGAGGTTGTACTGGGTCTCCATTCCGTAGCATCCTTTTCAATTGTGTAAACATGGTTCCTATCGTTTTTATACGTTAGTTGGAGGTGAGAGGCATGTACAAGGCCTAGCCTATGTTGGATACCTTACTCACTCCTTATTCGGAAAGCACCGCGCAAATTTACACCTACAATTCACGAGATTTTAAGCTGCACATCCATATTTTAGTTGAATTGTTGAAGAGAGTATAGGGACATTTTCCCTCTAACTGTGTCTCATATGTGGTAATTTAATGCTATTACATTGTTATCTGAAGGATAAGGATACAATGACTTCTTCGTTCGTGAATTTTTTCGTGTATCATACACATCATCAGACAACAATCTGCCAAAAAAAAGAAAGAACCTTGAGTTCTATGGCTATCCAAAAAGGGAAAAATGTATATTTAAAGGATTCGAGCGATCAGTAGGAGCCAACAACAACTAAATCTTGATAGTCAGCATTCTACTGCGGTATTCATCCTTGGTATTTATGTCTGGCAGCAGCT
>JAAAKM020002486.1:0-10207 GCA_010016025.2 Alatinidae sp. Z8VKAUB7J3 | reverse complement strand
AACTTGACATCTTGTACATGTTACGACGTGCACTTACTGATTCGATTTGATATTGATGTCTGTTCATATGCCCATAGTACGGTTTACTTCATAATACATCTTTGTTGGGTTTCTTATGTAATATAGGCCTATATAACTTATGAGAAAAGCGCCCCTAGGCCGGGATAGATTGGGTACCGATGGTTACTGAAGATTGCCTACTTGTATGGCGATATTATAAACTTTGGTGATTTGCCATGATCACTAATATAAAGTTATCACCATTTAGGATCAAGTACGTTGGATGTTTACTTCCTATTTATCGCGTACTATAAAGTGCTTCCAATTGGGTGCTTTTTACATGGACTCTCGAATAGGCCTGGCCTCGATAGGCCTAGTAAAGCCCCGAACGTTTTTT
Organism: Alatinidae sp. Z8VKAUB7J3; assembly: GCA_010016025.2. Classification (NCBI taxonomy): domain Eukaryota; kingdom Metazoa; phylum Cnidaria; class Cubozoa; order Carybdeida; family Alatinidae; species Alatinidae sp. Z8VKAUB7J3. Next base: position 9,810 of record JAAAKM020002486.1, on the reverse strand, counting down.
GAAGGTGCAGGGCTGCAAGAAAAGGCTTTGGCATACAAATCCCCATGGCCCAACGCCTTGGAAATCTTGACATTGTTGGGGATAATTTTATTGATTGTTAAGATAAAAGATGTGTAACATGTTTGCAATAAATCCACAAAAAGACTTTGAAATAGGTGCAACAGGCCTCAAAGTTGGCAGTATGTAGGGAAATGTGTTACTGATTTTTATAGCAAATACCTGCATAATATGTATCTATATACATGGTTTGATAAACAAATGATTCAAATATTTAGCATTTATTTTTTCATCTACAACTAAAGATACTGATATTATGAGAACACTGCTATGATATGTCAATATTTGTAATGTAATATAAGTTTTTAGCTATAATGCTGTTTTGTGGTATGTCCAGAATTGTAAGTTATGCCAGTGGGACTTGTAACATCATAAAGACATTTTTTGCACACAGGCATTTCATGGCATAAAGTCATCCATGAGGTAAACTTGTGGTAATGATCTGCACAGTCTTTCCTTGATGTTTTACAGTTGATATACAACATTATAGCCATCGTTTTGAGTGAGCATTTGTCAGTATTATGTGTATAAATATTGATAACAATATTTATTTATATGTATTACTATTAAGAGCTCCCTTAATCATGTGTATTGAAATATATAGAATTATGTAGGCTATAGTAAAAGACTAAAATAGGCTTGAAAATAACCCTGAGTTATAAAAGAACATATTAAACTAAATTTAGTCTCTCACTTAGATTTTTGGATTGTATTCCTACATCTGGCATACAGTATACTTTGTTCATATCTGTGCATATGTTACAAGCATTCTGTGAAATCTAGCATTATGCATGATGACTGAAATGTCCAGGCATTTCACGTAATGACTGAAATTCACTGTTAGATATTACATGTAATGCCTGAGTTGAAATGAGTTCAAATAAAGGGACTGTGTTTGTTTTCCCTTTGGAATTATGCTTAGGTGTATCAAGAATGCAGATGTGTATATATAGAGAGAATGTGTTTATGTTAAACACTACACTAAGTAGGACCTGAATTTCTATTAATTTCCATTATATAGCTTTTTATGCTGTTCTTTGTATTTTTCTTAACAATATGAAGTATATTTTTTTTCTTCCTGTTTTGCTCTTAAACTATACTTTTCACTTGTTATTTTCCAGAATTTAACAAGTTTTTTGTAAAAATTAACTCCAGGAAATTACTCTCAACGTCTTTAGTTACCATTTTTCTCTTTAGACACCATAGGTTAAATGGAAACATTGAGCAGTATACTGACAATGCATTACAAACGGTATATAATGATATTGGGAAATAGTCAGTGAACATCAATATTTATAAGAGAACGTATAAGTTGTAAACAATTTTGTTGTTAAAGCATCTGCCTCTTTGACTGGATGATTGTAGCTTTCTGAATATCCAAGTGAAAAAGGGTGGTTTATCTGATACCATAAACAAATTGCCTTTTGATTGTCGACGCATGTCAGATTTTCTGGAAAATAGTAAATCCTAAATATATATAAGTCATGAATTTGAAAATGTGACCTGTGTCAACAATTACCAAGGGCATTCGTTATGGTATTAACATAATGACATTCTCCTTTTTCACAGTGATGCTCTGAAAGCTGCACTCATCAAATCAAAGAAGCAGATGCTCCTTTGAAAAGTTATTGGTTAACAACTTACAAATTTCCAAATAATTCGAGTGTCAGGAAAGAGATCCGTCAAACACGTACTGTTTTCTACGATGTGTTTCAATCCTATCTTTCGAAAAAATTCCCTCACTTAACGCAGCATCCAAATTTTTTGCCATAAGCCAACTTGTAATAATGTCTCTCTATTTACATTGGTTAAAATGAATGTAATTAAATCTTCAAAAAATACTATCAGATTATGCAATATTGATGACATTGACTGTAGTTATGTCAACAATACTATTGCTGTTTTTGTAAGTACAAATAACTGTGATCCGTTTCTCAAGAAACATGATTACCGTAATAGCACCCCACTCTTAAGTTTACATACCATGATGAGCAACAGCAACAGTTACATTTCCTTGGCATTCCAGTTAAAAAACAATTCAAGGTTTTTAAATAGTATGTATTAAGATAGAGTCCTCATTCCAGGGATAATACAGGTGCTGGGACTAACTTTGCCTTACATCACATAAAACTAATCTTATTGCAACTCTACTTTACCACACTCTTGTCATTTGCTTGAAAACTAAACTCATCAAGGAAGTAGCAACTATTGCAACTTTTTTGAAAAAAATTAGTCCGTGAAAAAGACATTATTCTACCAAAAGTTGTTTCCTGCATTCCAAAGGATGTTCCACCTGTCGCAAATAGAAGTGTGTTTGTTTATGGAAGCTGATTCTATGTTTATTGTTGCAAGCAGACTATTTTTATGAATACATTCTTGATAAGTAGAGCCCTACACGACAACTGGTTTTGCTTGTAAAATACCAAACACGTTAATTTGCAATCATTTACTTTATGAGTATGTAGTATCCATGTCCAAATTTGTAAGACGTTTGTTGAAGTCCGGCCCTTTGATCATCCATTTTTTGATTGCTCCTTGCCTTAGGCACCAATTGCCTACTACATTTCTCACATACTTTGCACAATTTTCTTGTTAAATCAATTTTCATAGTCGCTTCGGTTCTGCTGTGAGGACTTCATTGTGGCTCGTGTCATGGAAAGCTCTTACTCAATTCCTTTATAAGCTAGTGGAGCAAGCTTAATTGATCCTTTGGGTTGATCCAATTGACACAAGATTCTGACTGAGTGCTAGTTTCTCTTACTATTGATAGATTAATTGCCTATTGTGCATGTCTTGCTTTCTAAACTATTCCATGCACTTAGTGTGATCTAAACATTGAAATTTTAATCATGACATGAAATGCCTAAAGATTTCAGTCATTTTTCATAATGACAGAGTGGATTAGGCATGTGTTTGTGTGTGTGTGTGTGTGTGTGTGTGTGTGTGTGTGTGTGTGTGTGTAAATACATACGTACTCAGGAGACACCTTGCAGTAGCTAAGGGAATTCAGACATACAACCTCATTATTTGAAAACCCAAACTCTGACCACTAGTCCATCAAGTCCAATAATTAAGGTGAAAACATTTCAAGCCACACTTTTGTGGTTTCACTTCCATCAGTGGGTATGGGGAAAGTGGTTAAATATTGCTTATCATATCTCAATTTTGAGCCTTTATAGGTAGGTATATGTATGTATATAGTGTAAATGTATACATACATGTCACTAGAGCCGTAAAATGGCATACTATAGTATATATATATACAAAACCAAAATGCCTATTAAGTTTTCCATTGGGTTACATTCTAATTAATTGAAATAACACAGGCATTGTGTACTGAAAAGCTTTTTTCGTCTGATACTCCTCAGAGTACTAACATCAGAATGACCAAAATGGAATGTGTGAAAAAGTATTCCCAACTGTATTTTGAAGGAGCCAATCAGAAATTGGACTGTAAATCAGAAATTAGACCGCCAAACATCAACTCCTAAAGGGAAAAAACCACCTCAGGTTTCAAAGACCAAAAACATCACTAAGCAATGTGACTCTGCCATAGGGCAACACTTGCTTGAGAACCCAGACTGTGCCAAAGTGTAAAACGGGCAATTGCTTCTGTATCATAGGAAAGGCCAGGTCTGCATTTCATTTGGCTATTCTGGAGTCAGTCCACATAAAAGCAAGAAAACCCTTGCTATGCAGACAAAAAGTATTCGTTTTTCCTGCTAGGCCTATGCAATTAATCTTGTTGTAATGGACACTGACTGGTCAAAAAACACAAGCCATTCAGGCAGTCTAATTTATGATTGGCTCCTTCAAAATACAGTTGGGTATACTCTTACACACATTCCATTTCAGTCATTCTGACGTTAGTACTCTGAGGAGTGTCAGACGAAAAAAGCTTTTCAGTACACTACATTTTGCGCTATTTCGTGCAATATTTTTGTTTTGTGCCACAAACAAACTGCTTATATTCTAGGTACAACAGTTTGGATAGTTTAAAAAAGGTAAAAGAATGTTACAAATTTGGAAAATATGGACTTACACAATGAACCTATTGTGTTTCTATTAATGGGAAGCTGTGGAATTTAGATCATTTGTATATAATTTGTAAAATCCGGCATAGGGGGAAGTTAAGCAAGGTTTCATGGCATGAAGTGTCACACTTTATTAATGACCATGCAAAACTTTTTGATCATTACAATGTTATGATATTATCATTGTTACCCCACTACCTTGTCCCTGATCCTTATCCATGTAAGGTTTCAAAGTAAGTACCTTGTGTAAGATATCATGTTGACAGATATGTCATATTTATTTCCAGAGAAATGCAGTAAAACAGTTGTTTCTCATGTGATATTGATTTATTTAAAAATCTTGTCTCATTCAGGGAAATACCTCATCCTCATTGGAAAAGGAAATAGGAAATGAATTCCCAAGCACAGAACACTTTTTTGGTTTAGTAAATGTAAGTATAGATGCCAATTTATTGATAAATATTGGCACTTTTTATATATGCATGCATGTTACTTTTCAAGCTATTGCCTCTTAAGGTAAGCAATCTATTAATAAAACATGACATTGGCTGTTCAGCATGCCATGACCAAAATAATACTCTGCCCTATTGTTGGTATTGGAAGGTCAAGGATAGTCTCTGTGTACTTTAAGTGAACCTAAGGTTTTTGAATTAATGGAAAGTTAATATTATTTTTCTTCTTTGTCACCATTTTGTTGCAATGTATATCACAGTCTTGGTAATGCATTCCTAAATGTGTATGTACCACACCTGTAGGTACATTGTGACTTGTCCTTTGTTATCCACTCATAGCTGTTTTATACAGATGTAAATTTTCTGCAGATGGAGACACAGAAACACTTCTATAACATTTTTTGCCAAATTTTCCCCATGGCTAAGCCTGATGTTAAGGCCTAAAGTGTTCATATCCATCACGTTATGTCACACTGATATAACAACTTTTTATTACTTTGAGCTTTTTTCCATGCCAATTAGCCAGCAAAACATTATTTATCATTATTCCTTAGTCTTAAAAGCAGTCATTTCTCTCCCTATTTATCTACTATTATATATTTGAAGCCCTTCCACAGTCAATGCTTGCATTGGTTGGACTATTAATGCATTTAGTGTACTAAATTGTTATTGTGGGAAAGTGATGATGATGATGATGATGATGATGATGATGATGATGATAATTGTGATGATGATGATGATAATGATGATGATGATGATGATGATGATGATGATGATGATGATGATGATGAGGCAGCACGAATGAGGCTGAATGGAGAATAGAATGAATATACAAGTATATATCTAAGGAGGCAATGAAATAGGTCTTAAAGTAGGTTGTCATAACACCACAAGTATCTGCTATGCAGATGTTATTTTACTGCTAGGTGAGTCAGCAATGGATCTCCGTGTTGTGGTAGTTATAGAAAGTGAAAGGAAAAGATGGAATTAAAATGATAAAAAGGTGAAGTGCTTTGTTAATTTCTAAGAAGGAAAGTCCAAGGTATATCTTGAAGGTGAGAGATCGGATGATTTAGCATCCTTTAGCTCCATACCTCGGAAGTTTACTCACTGGGTAGAGTGCTTGCAAATATATCAAATAAAGAATTGGCTTGGCCAAATCCACATCCTCAAAAATTTGTAAATGTCTTATGAAAGCACACATGGAAAATAAAGAGAAGGTTGAGTGTCCTGAATTGATACACCTATTGTGGCTCAATAAACAGTAATAGAACATGGACAGCATCAGCCACAAAGAGACCGGCACTTGGAAAGATGTGACATGTGATTTTCTTGCAAGATGGCACAGATCCTATAGATAGACAATTTGTGTAATGAGGATGTATTCAATAGGGCAGTGGTAATAAAGAAAATTGATGAGGGAGAGGAAGTAAAACAAGTGCAAATTTATTGGTTATATCCTGATGCAAGAGAGTTTGGACAATATTGCATTGATAGGAAAGATACAGGTGACAAGGAGTGAGGGAGGCAGAAGAAGACATTAACGCCAAGCAGGAGAGACTGGTTGCAAGAAATGGGATTCAAACATCAGAAGTAGAGCTGCACAAGAGAGCAAAATACAAAGTTTTTGCTTAAATTGATAGCCAATATGCAACGATATGCCATATAGAGAAAGAGAGAACAGTAAAATATTTTTCAGACTGTCACTATCTGCTGGGAAGTTTCCCTCAATTGATTTGTTTGCATGAATCTCCATCTTGGTAAAAAGTTTTATTACAATATATGTACTTCTTTACTCTGCAATTCACCATGCTATAGGCATATTAAATGCATAGAATTTATGAAGTTATTGACTTTTCAGTTCAGTTCTTATATATTGGCAATTTTTCTAGTTTAAAGTTAATTTTAATGTATCACTTTGTACTTGTAGTTTGGAAACACATGCTATTGCAATTCAGTTTTGCAAGCTCTTTACTTCTGCCGGCCCTTCCGAGAGAAGGTCCTGGGATACAAGCCACCTTCCAAACGGAAAGAGAATCTTCTCAGTTGTCTTGCTGACTTATTCAATAATATTGCTTCACAGAAGCGAAAGGTTGGAGTCCTACCACCGAAGAAATTTGTTTCTCGCCTGAGAAAAGAAAATGGTGAGCTTGCTACTGTGTTATATTGTTTGTTGTTAACTATTTATTTATTTATAACATGCCCAATGAAATTTGATAAGTACAGTACTGGCAGGTAATTTGTGTGTACCTCAAGATGTGCTTGATAAGTTCTCTGCCTGATTTACTACCCAAGAATGGTAGCAAGCATAACTTTCTGGCATATGGAAATTGCAACCACAACTGTTAAATTTTGTGATTTAACAAACAGATAGCTGCTCAGTGCAGTTGTAGTAAGTTGACCAGTTATTATTTACTGCAATGTCCCATTAGAGGATCCCAAACTATTACACATGTAGTTTATGCACGGTGCAATCAAATTGCAGAGTTGCAGTTGGAAATCGGAACTAAAATCTTATAGCATTTAAAAATAATTTTATATATATGGATAAACAGTGTGAGCAACCTTATTGGAGTGTATACCACTGAGGCCCAAGTGGATATTTTGGGATCTGCAATTACCTGCTAATGGATGAAGTTAGAAAATAGATTAATATATATAAAATAGAGGGTGTGCTAATATTCACAGTCAGTTTAACTTAAGGACATCCCTTGAACATGTTTGTCTCCATTTCTCACATTCATTGATATTTATTTTGCAAATCAAAATGCTGTGATAAAACAGTAGTTCTTAAAATGGGCGGTGGTGCCCCCTTTGGTGCATTGGAAAGAATCAAGTGGACATTGTAAGAAGACAGACAATGATAATAATAATAACTAGGCTATGGAGCTTTAAGTCATGTTATCCACGGGTTGTCCTAAAGGTTTGACTGCTTTTCTGCTCATTAACTTTGCCACAGCAACTTCCTCCACTCTCCTCAGTTAGCTGGTGCCTGTTTTGTCAGACTCATTTACCAACTGTCTCTAGGTTTTCTTTGTTTGGCCCCCTTGGAGTGGTGCTGACTACATGGAGTGACATGATATGGTTGATCCAATCCTGACTGCAATGGACATGACCAAAACACCTGAGACAACCAGCACTAACTATTGTCTCAACTGGTTCGAGATTTAGTGTCTTGAGGAGTGTGTGCATCAAGAGATAAACACTCAGACAAACGTACACATTCTCGCAACATTGATCTCTCTGCTCTGTGTTCATCTTTGTTAGTGCCCACCATTCACTTGCATGCAGAATTGCAAAGTGTTAAACAGATACCCTTTGCATTGCCAAGAGATTGATGTTGAATTTAAGAGAGGCAAGATTTCCTTAAACTTCCCCCATGTCCATCTGATCCTTGCAGTGTTAGCCCTGCTATTTCCATCTCATTACTTTCTAATTGTAAAAATTAGAAAAATTAGTTAAAACCCCACAGTTGTTTTATATGAATATCCAGAGGTGATACAACACTGTTTCAGCAGCCAAGGCAGCAGTTTTGGAACCAATGTAGTAACAGAAGGGCTATCTTGGTTATTTGTTTATGCAACTGTTTGATACCTTGATCTAGCATGTACTTGCAGAATGAAGCATTCACTATGTAACTTACAGATTTTGTGTTATAATTTGTGTTTTTAGAACTATTTGACAATTATCTGCAACAAGATGCACATGAGTTCCTGAATTACTTGCTAAACACCGTAGCTGATTTGTTGCAAAGTAAGTAAATAATTAGCACTCTCCTTCACTTCTGTACCCATTTTCTTCCCAAGGTTTAAGATTTGATCAATAGTGATTTACTAAAGCACAAGCAAGAAAATGTAAATGTCACAATTACATTCCAACGTTTTGGAGTCATATTGACACCCTTATCAAGAAACATATGTTGAAATGCGAGAAATATTTCATAAAGTAAAGTGCATTAGGAATGTAAAGAATTACTTTAATACTTATGCAGGCATTGAGTCCATTTGCACATTGAGGGCCACATTAAGATATGCAGATATTTAGAGATATGAAGAAAGTGTGCCTCTTTTTATTGATATATAAATAAAAATTCATATGATGAGGATTTGTAATGTGGAAAATTGAAAATTGAATATTTTGAAGGTAAGAAGGTAACTATAAGTCCAAAACAAAAGTTCTAGGACATTGTAAAGGAAAAGATCAAAGGCAGATACTTTATTAGGACATGGTAGCAAACAATAAACAGCAAGACATAAAATGATGTTGCTCACTATAAATGCAAAGTTAGTTCAGAAGATGCCAGAAACGTGTTTATAAAGATGTTCCAAGGCAGTCAATGAATAACCCAGAAGTAAAATAACTCTTTAAATTGATTGTTTTGGTAATTATATTGATCATTTACTGGTTTAATTTTACAATTGCTAATAATGAGTACTTTCTAAGCCTGGAATATTTCCCCTGTTCCCCAACCCCAGTATTCAATGCTCTAGTAAGATTTTCATCTCAAGGGAAGGTGTCAGTGACAGCAGATGTTATTACTGTTATCAAAACAAGAAAAGTTTGAGGTGATGTGCTGTAAACTGCATGCAAGTACTTTATTGCATATGATATGTCTACAAGAGTTTTTGAAATCACATTGTTTTGTAAAAATTAGCAGTATAAACAATTTACATCTAATGATTTATGCCACCTGTTAATGTGAATTTAGTGACTGTACTATGCACCAGGAGATAGTGAATAAATTTGACATGGGAAATGTCTGTTATGATCAAGGGAGCAACATGTTGTTTCCCTTTCTTCATTGTAAGGCTGCTAGCACCATAACAGGATAATATCTTAAAGGTTGGCCAGCGTTCTTAATTTCTTTCATCTTACTATGCCACAATGACCAAATCTATGTTTTTTTGCTAAGTTTTAGCAACTACATTCTTACCTATCAGTCCGTTTCCAAGCCATACCTCCAAAAGGGTTATCAGAGTGTTGTTTTGCTGAAGTCCTATACATTATTTAAAGTTGCAGAAACATATGTATGGGTTATATCTATTAAAAAATTATTCAATATTTTTAAACTCATGCCTTTATTGCTAATCTTCATTATACATATTTCCCACTGTTTTCTCCTGGCATTGTACATGGGACAGCAGGATTGATATACAAGAGTGTTTAATTACGAATACAATAGTAGCAATAAAAAAACCAAAGGAAAAAAGGGAAAAAGAGATAAAAGTTAATTACATGAAAAGTAATAGTTCCGGGGAAGTCCAGTC
>JAAAKM020002485.1:0-13400 GCA_010016025.2 Alatinidae sp. Z8VKAUB7J3 | reverse complement strand
CAGAGAATGATGAAACTTATGACCCCCCCCCCCCCTTTCCTTTTTTGGAAATCCCAACCCCCCCCCCCCCCCCCCAGGGCCCGCCTCGGGGGCGGCCGCCGTCGGCTCGGGTACCGGCCAGCTCGGCTCGTCGCCCTCGCGGACCTCGACCGACGGCACCGGTCGGGCCTCGGCGAGGGCGTCCTCCAGCACCTCGCGCAGGAAGGCGTAGACCTGCCGTCCCTCGGCGAAGCGCACCTCGGTCTTGGCCGGATGGACGTTGACGTCGACGGCATCCGACGGCAGCTCCAGCTCGACGAACAGGATCGGGTAGCTACCCGAGGGCAGCAGAGTGTGGTGTGCCGCCAACACGGCGTGGTTGAGGGTCCGATCGCGCACCAGGCGACCGTTGACGAACAGGAAGTGGAGGTTGCGGTCGCGCCGCGCCTGGTCGGGTCGCCCGAGGAAACCGCGCGCCGTCATCTCGGCGCCGCTACGCTCGAACGGCAGCAGCCGCTCGACCGCGTCGACACCGATCAGCGAGGCGAGGCGCTCGCGCGGCTCGGCGGCGCGGGGAGCGTCGATCAGAACCCGCCCTTCGTGCTCCAGCCGGAACGCGATCTCGGGGTAGGCGGCCGCGTACTGGGTGACCACCTGGACGCAGTGGTGCAGCTCGGTCGCGTTGGATTTCAGGAACTTGCGCCGTGCGGGAGTGTTGTAGAACAGCTCCTGGACGTCGATCTCGGTGCCGCGCGCCGAGCCGATGGTCTCGACCCGGGACACCTCACCGCCGTGGACCACGATGCGGGTCCCCTCCCCCGCCGCCGAGGCGGTGGTGAGGCTGACCCGGGCGACCGACGCGATCGACGGCAGCGCCTCTCCCCGGAAGCCGAGCGTGGCGATCCGGTCGAGATCGTCGGCGGCGCGCAGCTTGCTGGTGGCGTGGCGCTCGAACGACAGCAACGCGTCGTCGCGATCCATGCCGATGCCGTCGTCCACCACCGACACGCGCTGCCGACCGCCGGCGCGGAGCTGCACTCGGATCGAGCGGGCCTCCGCGTCGATCGCGTTCTCGACCAGCTCCTTGAGCACCGACGCCGGCCGCTCGACCACCTCGCCGGCCGCGATCCGGTTGGCGACGCCGTCGGACAGGATCCGTATTCGCCCCATGGCCGCCCCTCGCGCCGGGCTCAATCGCCCGTCGTGTCGCCCCCGCACGCGGCGTGCGCGGCCGCCAGCCGAGCCATCGGCACGCGGTAGGGCGAGCAGCTCACGTAGTCCAGGCCGACCTCGTGGAAGAAGTGGACCGAGCTGGCCTCGCCGCCGTGCTCGCCGCAGATGCCGAGCTTGAGATCGGAGCGGCCGGCGCGGCCGTCCTCGCAGGCGAGCCGGACCAACCGGCCCACGCCGCGACGGTCGAGCGCCTGGAACGGGTCGCTCGGCAGGATGCCCCGCTCGACGTACTCGGGCAGGAACACGCCGGCGTCGTCCCGGCTGTAGCCAAACGTCATCTGCGTCAGGTCGTTGGTCCCGAAGCTGAAGAACTCCGCGTGGCGTGCGATCTCGTCGGCCACCAGACAGGCCCGCGGCACCTCGATCATCGTCCCGACCAGGTAAGGAACGCGGGTGCCGGTCTCGGTCATGACCGCCTCGGCGACCTCCCGGGTCATCGTCTCCAGGGTGCGGAACTCGGTGACCGTGCCGATCAGCGGCAGCATCACCTCCGGATGGACGTCGACCCCGCGACCGACCAGAGCGCAGGCGGCCTGGAAGATCGCCTGCACCTGCATCCGATAGATCTCGGGGTAGGTGATGCCGAGACGGCAGCCGCGATGGCCGAGCATCGGGTTGGCCTCGCGCAGCGCGTCGACCTTCCGCCGCAGGGTATCGACGTCGACGCCGAGCTGACGGGCCGACTCCACCATCGCGTCGCCTTCGTGCGGCAGGAACTCGTGCAGCGGCGGATCGAGCAGCCGGATGGTCACCGGGTGGGGCGCCATCGCCTCCAGGATGCCGAGGAAATCCTGCTCCTGCATCCCGATGAGCTTGGCGAGGGCGCGCTCGCGGCCGTCACGATCGTCGGCCAGGATCATCTCCCGGACGGCCGGGATCCGGTCCTCCTCGAAGAACATGTGCTCCGTCCGGCACAGGCCGATCCCCTCGGCCCCGAAGGCGCGCGCGTGACGCGAGTCCTCGGGCGTGTCGGCGTTGGTCCGCACCCCGAGGCGGCGCAGGCCGTCGGCCCACTCCATCAGGCGCGCGAAACGGCCGAAGCCGGGAGAGTCCTCGGCCTTCAGGCTGCCCTCGACCAGCACCTGGACGATCTCCGAGTCTCGGGTCGTGAGCTGCCCTTCGATCACCTCACCGGTCGAGCCGTCGATCGAGATCCAATCGCCCTCCGACAGCGTCCGACCGGAGGCGGAGAACCGGCGCGCGTGCTCGTCGATCGACAGCGTGCCGCAGCCGACGATGCAGCTCTTGCCCATGCCGCGCGCCACCACCGCCGCGTGCGAGGTCATGCCACCACGGGCGGTGAGGATGCCGCGCGAGGCCTGCATGCCGGCGACGTCCTCGGGCGAGGTCTCGTCGCGCACCAGGATCACCGGCTCGCTCGCGCCCAGCTCGACCGCGCGCTCGGGGGTGAACACCACCCGTCCACTGGCCGCGCCCGGCCCGGCGTTCAGACCCCGCGCGATCACCCGGTCGGCGGCCAGCGCGTCGGCCTTGGCCTGCGCCTCGAACACCGGCGCGAGCAGCTGGCCGAGCTGGTCGGGATCGACACGGAGCACGGCGGTACGCTCGTCGATCAGACCCTCGTCGACCATGTCGACCGCGATCCGCACCGACGCCTGGCCGGTGCGCTTACCGTTGCGGGTCTGGAGCAGGTAGAGCTGGCCGTCCTGGATGGTGAACTCGAGATCCTGCATGTCGGCGTAGTGCTTCTCGAGTCGCTCCTGCACCTGCTCGAGCTCGCGGTACAGCTTCGGCATCGCCTCCTCGAGCGACTGCCCGGGAGCCTCGGCGACGGCGCGTAGCGGCCGCGGTGTACGGATGCCGGCGACCACGTCCTCGCCCTGGGCGTTGGGTAGCCACTCACCGTAGAAGCGACGCTCTCCGGTGGCCGGATCGCGGGTGAAGGCGACCCCGGTGGCGCTGGTCTCGCCGAGGTTGCCGAACACCATCGCCTGGACGTTCACCGCCGTGCCCCAGTGATCCGGAATGGAGTTCAGCTTGCGGTAGGTACGGGCGCGGGCGTTGTTCCAGGACTGGAACACCGCGCCGATCGCGCCCCAGAGCTGGGCGCGGGGCTCCTCCGGGAAAGACTCGCCGCTGCGCTGCGCCACCAGCGCCTTGAAACGGCGTACCAGCTCCTCCAGGGCGTCGGCGTCGAGATCGGTGTCGGAGCTCGCGCCACGCTCGCCCTTGAGCGCGTTCATCACCTCCTCGAAGGCGGCGTGCGGCACGCCCATCACCACGTCCGAGTACATCTGGACGAAGCGACGGTAGCAGTCGAAGGCGAAGCGCGGGTTTCCGGTGCGGGTCGCCAGGCCCGCCACCGTGACGTCGTTCAACCCGAGGTTGAGCACCGTGTCCATCATCCCCGGCATCGAAGCGCGCGCGCCGGAGCGCACCGAGACCAGCAGCGGTGCGGCGGCGTCGGAGAAGCGAGCGTCGAGCAGCTCCTCGAGGCGACTCAGGCTGGCGTCCACCTCGGACGCCAGTCCGTCCGGATACTCGCCGCCGCGCTCCAGGTAGCGGTTGCAGACGTCGGTCGTGATGGTGAAACCGGGCGGCACCGGAATGCCGAGCCGGGTCATCTCGGCGAGGTTCGCTCCCTTGCCGCCGAGCAGCTCGCGCTGGGACGCGTCGCCGTCGGTCCCGCCGCCACCGAAGAAGTAGACTTGGCGTTGTCCACTCATGAAGCCCCACCCTCCACGACGATCTCCGAGAAGTCCGCCACCTGCTGAAACAGAGCCGAGGAGCGACCGAGCAGCGCGAGTCGGGCGTCGCGCAGGCCCGTGTCGTCAGCCATCACCCGGACCTCGTCGAAGAACCGATCGACGCGCGGTCGCAGCTCGGCGATCGAGCGCAGCGCGCCCGGGTAATCGCGCGCCCCGACCCGCCCGCGGACCGCGTCGGCGAGTCGGTCGACGTGTTCGCTCAGCTCGCGCTCGACCGGCTCCACCAGCCGCTCCGTGCCCCCGTCGGCCGGCTCGGTCCCCCGCAGGATGTTCTTGATCCGCTTGTGCGCCGCCGCGATGGCGAGGAAATCGTCGTCGCCGCGGACCGACTCGACGCCGTCGCTGCGCAGCCAGGCGTCGTAGACATCGTCGCTCTGCACGCCGAGCACCGCCGCGACCGTGTCGACCGGCCGACCGCGCTCCTGGAGGACGTGGCGGATGCGGCCGAGCAGGAACTCGTCGAGCCGCTCCATTCCCTCCCCCTCCGGCAGGGTCACACCGCCGTCGGCGTAGCTCGCCCGGGCGGCCTCGAACATCGCCCGGACGGACAGGTGCAACCGGTGCTCGATGACGATCGCGCACACGCCCTGGGCCGCCCGTCGGAGGGCGAACGGGTCGCGCGATCCGCTCGGCACGTGACCGGTCGAGAACAGGCCGACCAGGCTGTCGAGGCGATCGGCCAGAGCGACCAGCGCGCCCGCCCCACCGCGCGGCACCGCGTCGTCGGACGAGCGCGGCCGGTAGTGATCGTAGACGGCCTGCCAGACCCCCTCCGGCTCTCCCTCGACGCGTGCGTAGAGACCGCCGATCACGCCCTGGAGCTCCGGGAACTCGCCGACCATCGCGGTGGTGAGATCGAGCTTGCACAGCTCCGCGGCCCGGACCGCGTCGGCGCGCTCCGGGGCGTCGACGAGCCCGGCCAGCCGACCGACCAGCCCGACCAGCCGGTCGGCCTTCGCGGCCATCGTCCCGAGCTGCTCGTGGAACTGGACCAGCTCCAGCTCGCCGCGCCGTCCGGCCAGGCCACGAGCCCGGTCCTCGCCCCAGAAGAAGCGGGCGTCGGACAGCCGGGCGTGCACCACGCGCTCGTTGCCGCGCCGCACCGTCCCGTCGGGGTCGGACTCCACGTTGCCGACGGCGAAGAAGTGCGGCGAGGGCCGACCGTCGGGGCCGCGCGACACGAACGCGTTCTGATGGTGGCGCAGCGTGGAGGCGAGGATCTCCTCCGGCAGCGACAGGTACTCCTCGGAGAACCCCCCCGCGATCACGGTCGGGTACTCGCACAGGTGGACGACCTGCTCCAGCAGGCCGGCGTCGGCGACGCACTCGACCTCGGCGGCGGCGGAGGCCGCCGCGAGACCGGCCACGATCCTCTCCCGGCGGTCGTCGGCCGACACCAGCACTCCGGCGCGCGCCAGGGTCGCGGCGTAATCGGCCGACGAGGCGATCTCCACCGGCGGGCTGCCGGCGCGGCGATGGCCCCGGCTGGTGCGGCCGCTCGACACGCCCGCGATCTCCAGCTCCACGACCGCGTCGTCGAGCAGGCAGACGATCCAGCGGATCGGTCGCACGAAACGGAAACGGCCGCTGCCCCAGCGCATCATCTTCGGGAAGGTCAGCTTGCCGACCACCTCCGGCAGGGTCTCGGAGAGCACCTCGGCGGTCGCCCGACCGGGCGTCCGCTGGACGAGGCCGACGTAGGGCCCCTTGTCGGTGTCGAACTGCTCCAGAGCGTCGACCTCGACGCCGCGACTGCGGGCGAAACCGGCGGCCGCCTTGGTCGGCCGGCCGTCGGCGTCGAAGGCCACCGTCGCCGACGGCCCCAGCACGCGCTCCTCCAGGTCGGGCTGGGCGTCGGCCAACCCCTCGACCTGCAGCGTCATCCTGCGCGGCGTCGACCGGGAGTGGATCGCACCGTGATCCAGCCGGCACTCCTCCAGCGCGTCGCCCAGCAGGCGCTCGAACGAGCGCATCGCTCCCGGCAGCATCGCCGCCGGAATCTCCTCACATCCGATCTCGAGCAGCAGCTCCTTCGCCACGGCTCAGCCCTCCACCGAGACGGAAGCCGCGCGGCCGAGCGGAAAGCCCTGCCGTTCGCGCTCCGCCACGTAGCTCTCGGCGCAACGGCAGGCGAGCTTGCGCACGCGCGCGATCATCCGAGGCCGTTCCGTCACCCCGACCGCCCCGCGGGCGTCGAGCACGTTGAACAGGTGGCTGCAGCGCAGGCAGCTGTCGTAGGCCGGCAGCACCAGCCCCTCCTCGAGCAGCCGCATCGCCTCCGCCTCGTACTGCTCGAACAGCTTCCGGTGCAGCTCGATGTCGGCCGATTCGAAGTTGTACTTGGAGAACTCGACCTCGTCCATGTGCCGCACGTCGCCGTAGCGGATGCCGCCGCCCCACGGCAGCTCGAAGATGTTGTCGACCCCGGTCAGGTACATGCACAGTCGCTCCAGACCGTAGGTGATCTCGGCGCTGACCGGATCGAGCTCGAGACCGCCGGTCTGCTGGAAGTAGGTGAACTGGGTGATCTCCATGCCGTCGCACACCACCTGCCAGCCGACGCCGGCGGCGCCGAGGGTGGGCGACTCCCAGTTGTCCTCTTCGAACCGGATGTCGTGCTCGCTCGCCCGGATGCCGACGCTGGCGAGCGACTCCAGGTACAGCTCCTGGATGTCGTCGGGCGACGGCTTGAGGATCACCTGGAGCTGGTAGTGTTTGTACAGGCGGAACGGGTTGTCACCGTAGCGCCCGTCGGTCGGCCGCCGCGACGGCTCGACGTAGGCGGCCCGCCAGGGCTCCGGACCGAGGACCCGGAAGAAGGTCTCCGGGTTCATCGTCCCGGCGCCCTTCTCGATGTCGTACGGCTGCTGGATCACCGCACCCCGGTCGGCCCAGAACTGCATCAGCGCCAGCTTCAACTGCTGGAAGTCCATCCTCGTCCTCACTCCGGCTCCACGGCTTTCCCGCGGAGTGACGGTCTCATCCTGCTCAGCTGCTGGTAGGAGATCAAGGGCCGCTCCAGGAAGCTCCGGAGGAGGTGCTGGGACGCCCCCTCGAGCTCGCCCAGCCGGGCGCGGTCCGGTCGGGGCTCGCCGAGCTCGAGCAGGCTCGTGCGAGCGAATCGGACCAGCAACTCCCGACCGGCCGCCGACAGGGACGGGCCCGTCCGACTGCGACCGCACTCGGCGCACAGCAGCCCCTCGGCCTCACTCAGACGCGCCCCCCCGACCCCGAGCGCCCGGCCACAGCCGCCGCACGAGCCGAGGCTCGGAAACACGCCGTGGAGGCGCAGCGTCCAGAACTCGTAGTAGCGGGCCGCGACCTCGGGATCGACCCCCTCGCCCAGCCCCCGGAGCGTCAGCTTGAGCAGGCGGAAGAACCGGGGATCCTCGGCCTGCTCGCGGCTGAACTGGTCGGCCAGCTCGGCGAAGTAGGCCAGGTAGTAGAGCATCAGCGGCTCGGTGACGAGGCCGAACGGCGAGTCGAGTATATCGCAGGATTCGATCCGCGCGAGGTCGCTGTGCTCCTTGCGGAAATAGTGCACCTGGACCCGGGTCAGCAGCTCCAGGCTGGCCCCGAAGCGCTTGAAGCTGCGCAGCGCCGACTTGGCGACGCCCCGCATCCGCCCCTCGTCGACGGTGAGGAAGGTGATCAGACGGTCGGCCTCACCCAGCTTGCGCGCTCCGAGCACGAACGCCTCGCTGGAGTGTCGGGGCATCCGGGACGCCTCACGGGAGCAGCAGCAGGCTCGCCAGGCTGAAGAACATCACCGTCCCGAGCACGTCGACCGAGGTGGTCACGAACGGGCCGGTCGCCACCGCCGGGTCGATGCCGAGGCGCTCGAAGATCATCGGGAACAGCGTGCCGACGGAAGCTGCCACCACCATCGAGGCGCACAGCGCACCGCCGATCGCCGCCGCCGCCAGCGGGCCGGTGCGGAACATCCATCCGGCCGCCGCGGCGAGCACGGCGCCGTAGGCGACCCCGAGGGTCAGCGCGATCCGCATCTCGCGGTAGAGGACCGACCAGAACTGCTTCAGCTCGATCCGCCCGGTGGCCAGGCCGCGCACCGTGATGGTGGAGGCCTGCGTTCCGATGTTGCCGCCCATGCCGAGGACCACCGGCAGGAAGGCCGCCAGCACGACGTAGCCGCCGATCAGCGGGACGTCGACGAAGGTCTCCTCGTAGCGATCGATCAGCTTGCTCGCGACCAGGCCGCCGCCGAACGACGCCAGCAGCCACGGGACTCGCAGGCGGGCGGAGCGGAGCACCGACCGCTCGAAGCGCTCCTCCTCGCTGGTCCCGGCCATGGCGTAGAAGTCCTCGGTCGCCTCCTGCCGCATGACGTCGACCACGTCGTCGATGGTGACGACCCCGACCAGCCGCTCGGAGGCGTCGACGACCGGGACGCTGAGCAGGTCATACTTGTCGACCACCCGCCCGACCTCCTCCTGATCGAGGTCGGCACGCACGCTGATGACGTCGCGCGTCATCACCTCACGGAGCTCGCGCTCCGGTCGGGCGAGCAGCAGCTGACGCAGGCTGAGCACCCCCTGCAGGCGCCCCTCCTCGTCCACCACGTACAGGTAGAACGCCATCTCCAGGTCCGACGCCCCCTGGATGGCCTGGGTCGCCGCCGACACCGAGATGGAGCCCGGCAGCGCCAGGTAGCCGGTGCTCATGATCCGGCCGGCGGTCTCCTCGGGGTAGTCGAGCAGGTCCTGGAGGTCGCGCAGCTCCTCGGCCTGCATGCCCGACAGCACGCTCTCGCGCAGCTCGTCCGGCAGCTCGGGCACGAAGCGGGCGGCGTCGTCGCTCGGCAGCCGCTCGAACAGCCGCGTCACGTCGTCCGCGGCCCAGCCCTCGAACAGCACCGGTACGAGCTGCGCGTCGAGGTTCGAGATCGCCTCGGCCGCGAGGTCGGGCTGCCGATCGGAGAGCAGGTGCAGCAGCCGTCGGGCCTCGCGATCGGTCCAGGTCGACAGCAGCGCCGCGACGTCGGCCGGACGCATCCTCGCCAGCAGGTTGTTGGCGTTGACCAGGGCGCCCTTGCGCAGCAGCTTGCGGACGGACTCCGCGACGGGGGAGCTCTTCTGAGGGACGCGTACGGCGCTCATGGTCATCCACCGCGGCGGCCGTCCAAGGCCGGTCCGTTCGAATCGGGCTACCGGATCCGGGGGAACGGCCGTCGGACGGGCCTCGCCGTCGGCGCCGCCGGGCTCCCGCCCCGGCGCCGCGCACGGTCGAGCGAGCGCAGGCGGATCACCCCTGAAAGGAGGCTAGCATAGCGGCAGCGGCCCCGGAAGAGGGGCCGCGACGGCTCACTCGGGGCGGATGCCGAGACGCTCCAGGAAACGCTCGTCATTGCGCCAGTGCTCGCGCACCCGCACCCACAGACGGAGCATCACCTGGGTCCCGAACAACCCCTCCAGGGCCGGGCGGGCCCGCGAGCCGATCGACTTCAACCGGGCGCCATCGCGGCCGATCACGATCGGTCGCTGCGATTCCTTCTCGACCACGATCACCGCCTCGATATCGAGCAGGTCGGCGCGCTCCTGCTCGAAACGGGTGACGTACACCGCGGTGGCGTGCGGAACCTCCTGGCGAGTGGCGAGCAGGAGCTGCTCGCGCACCAGCTCGGCGGCCAGGACCTGATCGGGGCTGTCTCGGCTCTGCTCCGGCGGGTACAGCTCCGGCCCCTCGGGCAGGTGCGAGAGCATCGTGTCGAACAGCGGATCGCAGCCGCTGCCGTCGATCGCCGCGGTGGCGAAGACCTCCCGGCAGCCGAGCTCCTCCGAGACCTGCTGCATCATCGGCAGCAGGCGCGACTTGGGGCGCACCCGGTCGACCTTGTTGAGCACCGCGATCACCGGCTTGTCGCTGTCGGCGACCACCCGGGCGACGTAGGCGTCGCCCTTGCCGATCCCGGTGCTCGCATCCAGCACCAGCATCACCGCGTCGACCGAGGCGAGGCTGCGCACCGCGGCCCGGACCATGCGGCGGTTGAGCCGGTACTTCGGCTTGTGAATGCCGGGCGTGTCCATGAAGATGATCTGGCCGTTCGGGCGGGTCAGGATGCCACGGACGGTGTTGCGGGTGGTCTGCGGCACGGGGGTCACGATCGCGACCTTGGTGCCGACGAGCTGGTTCACCAGGGTCGACTTGCCGACGTTCGAACGCCCGACCACGGCGACGAAGCCGGAGCGAAAGCCGGGGGTGGGCGACTCGCTCACGAGGCCTCCTCCGACGGCACCGTGTCGGTGGTCAGCCGTACCCGCCGCACCCGACGCCGATCCGCGTCCAACACCTCGAACTTCGTCCCCTGGAACACCACCACCTCTCCGGCCGTCGGCACCCGGCCGAGCTCGGCGCTGATCAATCCCCCGACCGTCTCCGCCTCGCTCGCGTCGAAGTCGACGCCCACCAGCTCGGCGAGCTCGTCCAGCTCGGCACGGCCGGTGGCGAGGTAGGTCCCCGAGCTCTCCCGCACGATCGCCTCGCTGGCCCCCTCGTGCTCGTCCAGCAGATCGCCGACGATCTCCTCGACCAGATCCTCGGTGGTGACGATGCCCGCGGTGCCGCCGTGCTCGTCGACCACCACGGCCATCCGCTCCCGACGGTGCTGAAACTCGCGCAGCAACGCGTCCACCAGCTTCGTCTCGGGTACCAGGAAGGCCGATCGCATCCGCTCGCCGACGTGGATCCGACCCGTCGCTCCGGCCCGGAAGTCCTCGAACAGATCCTTGACGCACAGCACCCCCTCGATGTGGTCGAGGTCGCCGTGGAAGACCGGGTAGCGGGTACGCCGCTCGCGCGAGATCACCGGCAGCACCTCCGCCAACGTCGCGGTCGCCGGCAACGCGACCATCTCCGTGCGCGGGGTCATCACCTCGTCGACGCGCGTCTCGCCGAACTCGAGCACGCTCTCGACCAGCTTGCCCTCCTCCGCCTCCAGGATCCCCTCGCGCTCGCCCACGTCGATGAACGCTCGCATGCCCTGCTCGTCGGAGTCCTCGTCCTGAGGCGAGCTCTCGCGCGGCATGCGTCCGCCCAGCCCGGATTGCAGCGACGCGAGCGGTGCCGCGAGCGGCCACATCAGTCGATCGACCAGCAGCGCGAACGGCAGCGTCCCGAGCAAGGTCGAGTCGGGCCGGGCGCGAGCGAGCACGCGTGCCAGGTGCTCGAGCGCGACCACGAACAGGCCGAAGCCGACCCCGATCGCCAGCGCCCGGCTCCCCCAGGTCGACGCGCCCCCGAGCACCGAGGTCAGCAGCGCCACCGCCGCCACCAGGGCGCCGTTCATCGCGAGCTGGACGGCGGTCGGCAGGCGGAGCTCCTGCGCGCTCGGCTCCTCCGAGGCGGTCCTCACCCCTTCCGGTAGCTGGGGCTGAAGGCGAGCGCGGCCGACCGGGCCGAGCACGTGGTAGGCCGTCCGGTGGAGGCGCAGCACGAAGTACACCGTGGCGCACAGCACGATGGCGACGAGGGATCCGTTCATCACCCTTCCTCGGCCGCCGGGAGCTGGCTGCCGCTCCACTCGGGGAGGCCCAGGCGACGCCGCAGGTCGGCCTCGAGCGTCTCCATCTCGCCGTCGTCGGTCTCGTGATCGTGACCGAGCAGGTGGAGGAGACCGTGCAGCGAAAGGACCCGGATCTCCTCGGCCAGCGGGTGGCCGGCCCGCTCGGCCTGACGGGCCGCCGTGGGCACAGAGATCGCGAGGTCGCCGAGATGACGCTCGCCGCCCGGCCGGGGCGTGCCGTCGCCGAACGACAGCACGTCCGTCGGTCGGTCGACCCCGCGGAATCGACGGTTGAGCTGGTGCAGCTCGGTGTCGTCGGTCAATAGGATCGTCACCGAGACGTCGCCGAGCCGGAGCTGCTCACCCGCCGCCTGGAGCAGCCGCTCCAGGGGCTCCGGAGCGAACCCGGGCTCTCCGCCGTGACGTTCGAGCAACTCGACGCCGACTCGGGCGGGCGGAGGCTCCTCGGGCGCGGTTCTGGGAAGCGACTCGGGAGCGCTCACGACGACTCCGTCCGGGAGGAGCCGCCGGGGTCGTCCTCGGCGCCGGGCCCCGTGTCCGACCGCTCCCGGTAGGCCCGGATGATCCGCTGCACGAGCGGATGACGGACCACGTCGCGCTCGCTGAAGTAGACGAAGCTGACCCCCGGCACGCCAGCGACCACGTCGCACGCCTCCACCAGTCCCGAAATCTTGGCCGTCGGCAGATCGATCTGCGTGATGTCGCCGGTGATCACCGCCTTCGAGTTGAACCCGAGCCGGGTGAGGAACATCTTCATCTGCTCCGAGGTGGTGTTCTGCGCCTCGTCGAGGATGACGAAGCTGTCGTTGAGCGTCCGTCCGCGCATGAAGGCGAGCGGCGCCACCTCGATCACGCCCCGTTCGATGAGCCGGGCCGCGTGCTCGGCGTCGAGCATGTCGTTCAACGCGTCCATGAGCGGCCGCAGGTAGGGGTCGACCTTGTCGGCCAGATCACCCGGGAGGAAGCCGAGCTTCTCCCCCGCTTCGACCGCCGGACGGGTCAGCAGGATGCGCTTGACGCGACGGTCGTTCAGGTAGTGCACCGCCATGGCCACGGCGAGGTACGTCTTGCCGGTACCGGCCGGTCCCACCCCGAATACCAGATCGTCGCGCGCGATGGCGTCGACGTAGCGACGCTGGCTCGCACCCTTGAGCGTGATGACCTTGTGGCCGGCCTTGATCACGCCGCCCTTGAAGTGCTGGACCACCGACGCGGTGGGATCTTCTTCGAGCAGCCGGAGGGCGGTCTCGACGTCGTCGCCCCTCAGCTTGCGGCCCGAGCCGACCAGATCGTCGAGCTCGGTCAGCAGGCGGCTGGCCCGCTCGACGGCGTCGGCCGGTCCCTTGATCGTCCACTCGCTGCCGCGGGCGATCACCCGCACGCCGAGGCGCTCCTCGATGAGCTGGAGGTTGCGATCGTAGCTACCGACCAGCGGCGCGACGCTGCCGTCGCGCAGCTCCAGACGCCGGATCTCGGTCCCCTCCGGCTCGGCACCGCCGGACGCACCTCCGGCGCCCCGTTCGCCGACCGGCTCCGGCTCCGGATCTCGATGACTGCCTGCGTGGGTCACGTCCCGAATGATCTACTTTCCATCGCGCAGGAAGTTCGGGACCGGCCAGGTGCGGCTGCGAGCCGCCGCCGTGGCGTCCTTCACTTCTTGCTCGGTCGAGTCGCGCGGGATCTTGAAGACCTGCTCGGGGTAGATCAGATCCGGATCGCGGATTTGGGATCGATTCGCCTTGTAGATGAGCGGCCACTCGAACGGATTCGAGTATATCGTCGACGCCGACGCGATCCGCCACAGCGACTCGCCCCGCTCGACGGTGTGCTCCGAGGGCAGCGCGGGAACGGCCTGGGCCGCTGCGAGCCGTCGCGCCTCCTCGGCCTCGGCCAGCGCCCGTAGCCGCGCCTGCTCCGCC
>JAAAKM020002482.1:0-13404 GCA_010016025.2 Alatinidae sp. Z8VKAUB7J3 | reverse complement strand
GATTTTCTAATTTTAGCCCAACGAAGGCTTGCATCGCTGCTGCTATTGTGTTTGTGATTGACAAGAAAACAGACTACATCAGTGCACCACATGCCCTTGTCTACTTCGGAATCGTTCTTTTCTTCGTTTACTTCAAGGTGACCTTTTAATCTTTTTGTTACATTTTTTATAGGATGTAGCTTAAGCATAGAACAGTCGCTCTGTAATATTCGAACCTTTTTCTTTGTTAAGAGGTAAGTATTCTATTTAGAGAAGAATAGAGTAACTTCTTGTTCACAACAAGACATAAACACTGTTAACACTGTAAACGAAAACGCAAATTCCTTATGGTATACTTAAGCGCATTACCATATTTAAGTAGGCTACTATAGTGGGTATATTTTTTTATTTTATTACAAAAAAAAAAATCTTGACGCACTTGCAAGCCATGTAGAAGCTGATCATGGCACCCACTGATGTCAATAACTCTTCCCCGTACTAACAAGATCATGAGCAGGGGGCTCCAGTTGGATTTGACGGTGTTATGTCATATCGCCTTCTGTCTTTGGTTCCTTTTTTTCTATGGTGCCGTCCTGGCTGAGTGGTTAGCGCGTGGCATGGGAATTCTGTGCCCAAGGGGCACGGGTTCAATCCCAGTTGTGACCAGTTATTTAGTTTGGGACGGGGGTCCGTGGCGTGACTCTGTAAGCTCAGCCAGAGTCGACCCGGCTCTAAATGGGTACCTGGAGAAATCTGGGGAAGGTAAGCAAGAAGGGTTTGCGACAAAACAGGATGGTTGACCCCCAACCCCCCATTGCACTTCCTGGCTGAAGGGCCATGAAACGGATATCAGCACCGCTGGTTTGGACCTTAAGGGTCTATTGCCGTCTTACCTACTTACCTCTCTTTTTCTGTGGGGGTGAGGGGCAGGCAATGCAGGCGTCTCTATGCAAGCGTCTCTATGCATTGTCAGGTATGTGTGTAGCATGGCTTAACTCTCTTAAATGATTCTTTAATGAGTCTGGAGGGCAAAGGCGTTCCCTCGTCTTCTGCTAGTCAAACAGTTCGTGGTAACAAACTGTAAGTAAGGAGCGACCAGGCTCAATAGCAACCCAGACTCTGAAAAACGTAGTTTTGACACCAGTAGATATACTAAAAGAATCGAATTTTTATGTTAATTTTAAATACTTAAGTTTCATTACGTTTAGTCTTACCCATCCATGATTACAAGCCTGAGAAAATTTGCCTGATTTTCGAAAAAAAGGGAGAAAATCCCCCTAAAAGTCATAGAATCTTAATGAAAACCACAACATCAGATTCAGCATATCAAAGAACCCTACTGTAGAGGTTTCAAGCTTCCATCTGAAAAAATGTAGAATTTTGTAATTTTTCCAGAAGAGAGATCACGGATTCGTGTTTTTTTATTTCAGGGGTTATTGTATCGACCCAGTGGTCCTAGAATATCTAAAAAGGGCTCATTCGAGTAGAAATTAAAGTTTTTAGTGTCCTTTTTAAGTGACAAAAAATGGGAGGGTAAGTAGGCCCCATCCCTCGGTCTTTTTTTTAAAGTGGTTTGATCAAAACTTTGAGAGCCGTTTTGTTCAGCTCAGTTGAAAGGCTGAATAACTGTACCTTTGGAGATATTATGACCCCCCCCCCCCACAGCTTGTGGGATAAAGTATTTAAGTTAAAAAATTTGCCCATTGTTCACATATAGTATTTGTTATTGGTAAGTATGCATACATTTTTCGGGAAAGGGGGGCAAATTTTCTGCTGGTGGAATTTTACATGGGGAGGGAAGTTTTCAGGGTGTGAATTTTTCAGGGTAAATTTTATACTAGGGGAATTTGCCAGCATTCCTATACGAAATTCTTCTTATGTCTTGCTTTCTCATTGCTGGCTCAATTTTATGTGTAGAGATGCTATGGGTAATTGTGTGAGGAAAATTTTCACAATGGTTTGATTGTCTAGAGAATGAATCCATGGGGAGGAGGGGTTTATCCGTGGAGATGTGCCCAGATTTACTGGCATTACTTAAAAAAAACATCAGAAATTAAATAAAAAAACAAACAAGTTTTTTCAACTGAGAGTAAGGAGTAACATGAAAACTCAAAACGAACAAAACTATTACATACATTAGGGGGGCTGCTCCTCAACACCTCGCTCTTTACGCTAAAATTTGAATTCTGTCCCAATTCTGACTCCCGAAACAGTGTTCGTTTAATTATAATTATAAAAAGCTTTTTTTAAATGTACAGAAAACTTTAGCGTAAAGAGTGAGGTTTTGAGGAGGAGCAACCTCCCTCACATACGTAATAATTTCTGTTCGTTTTAAGTTTAAATGTTGCTCCTTACTTTCAGTTGAAACAACTTGTTTTGTTTTTTTATTCAATAACTTTACTGGATCTTCTGATTAACTACGTCCTAAAATATGGCCTATACACCTCTGCTGAAGAGTTTTCCGAGAATATGCCTGACAAGCATCCATCACCCAGGTTTTGTAACCGTATGGAGATTCGATAGGCCTTCAACATTGTAAACGCAGAGCTTAGCCTGTAAAAAGATCCATATTTTGTCTGCAGAAACATTTTTAAATTTAAACATTAGAAAACATAACCTGGCTCCTCTAAGGGGATGGCACATTGAGATCTTCAAGGACTTCCCGGTGAGCATTGATAATCGATCAGGTATTCTGTAAAATGTACTTCTTCTATATTATTCTTGTTAAGTGAAACCACGGTATCGTCTATTCCAGGGATACTTTTCGATTTGGCCTTTGACAGTAGAATTAGTGACGATTTGGTCTTTGACACCTTAGCAACACTGACCATTCGTTGGGCTTCCTTGACAAATTCCACTTGGATGTCAACGTCATCGAAACAGTCAAGATATTTGAAGTTAAAAGGGGATTACCACCGCACATCTACTACCAAATGACCTTCAGTATCCATTCAGTGATAAAATTTGAAAAGGTTGGAAGACGAGATATGTTTTGGTGCATTCTCTTAATCAATAATATTTTTGAGACTATCTTCATTGATGCTAATGCTGGTTTCTGCTCCAGAATAAGTGTACTTTAGTCATTTGAACTTCGAAGAGACTTCACTTCTCATAGCATACTACACAGTGTATCCATGCACAGACCCGAAAGCAACTTTAAAATGGCTTGAATTTAAAGGGTCTCTTAATAATTACTGTCGGCTGGTATATCATCATCGGGCTTTTATGATTTTTCGGGGGAATCGGATTGATTGTAATGCTTCTTCTCAGCTTAGGGAATTGATGTTTCAACTTTCAAACACTTAAGGATTAGTTGGATTACATGTTTTATTGTGTTTATTGGAGATTTTGAAGGAGCTGTTGGAAGTAATTACATTAGCATTTTACAGAGGTCTCTTCTCGAAAAGAATTCCCACCATTACTGATGAAAGTAGGGCACTTGCTGGTTTTTTTTTTCCATTTATTCACTGGGGAGCTGGTAAAGCTTCCTGGTGTAATTATGTAAAATTGCCATTTACTTAAATAGCTGCATTTGATTAGAATGGGTTTTTTTAGACGTACCGTTTTATTGCATTTAAACCATTTTGGCTTTTAATTGGCTGGTTAGCTTCTTAATTTTTAGCTGACCTATCAAAAGCCTTTGGGGCCTCCGGTGGTTGGCTTTTATCACCGGTTACCCAATTCATCCATTATCTCTTCATAATTATTTTCAGTTTTAGTCATAGAAGGAATATATTGGTGAATGAACTAAATTATTTTTTTCTTTTTAATTAGTCCTCGGACAATAAAATAGAAAGCTGACTCGTGTCTCTAAGCTTCTGCAAAAAAAGGGAGACATGAAGAATTTCTGAGAAACAAGATCGATCCAATCGAGCTGGAATACTAACGTTGCGGTCGAGGATCTGAGGTGGCTTAACCTTATCAGTGTTGTGCCTGATCAGGTAACGCACCTTGTGAGCAAAATGGTCCTATTGAAATAGCATTAAAGGAAGATGAACTTTTTTAGGTATTTTTGCCAAAGTTCAGGGTTGACAATTCAGCAGGGCTTTGGTCACTGAAGGTGGAAACCGCGAATATTGAGTCTGATGGCTTACAATACAGACATAAGGGCCTCCTTGATTTGTGTTTTCAGAAGAACTTGCTCTCTAAACATGTAGCGGGGAGGACGGTTACATAAACTATTTGTTTCTAAGCAGCTCAAGTATGAAGTTTAAAAGGCTGGAAGGGATGTGGATGTCTTCCTCTATTTATGATTGCTAGTTGTAGGTAATCATGTACACAACTTCTGATTTTTAGTTTATAGTGTACGTACATCCATTGAATTGTGATATTTGAATTAGTCAAATATTCGGAAAGAGGAGGAGAGGGAGGGCTCTTGACCCGTTCACTCTAGATCTCAATACTTAAGCAGATTTCGATAAATATCTTATAATTTGTCAGTTTTTTTTATCTGTTTAGACAAGTCCCCCCTCCTCTATTGGAAAAAAGTATAGGTATATGCCTGATCCAACATACTTCCACTGCTGTCTCTTGCTACTAATTTTAATAGTGTAGTTGCACATTGGTTTTTGTGTAGGAATGTGATCATGGCTAACTGCCTTGAAAATTCAGTTTTTAGGGCCAAGACTCCTCTCTTACTTTTTTTTTTTTTTTATTATTGTGCTCTTCGGGCCAATTGAGGCTCTATTATTTTTAGTAAGTCATAAAAAGGCAAGGAGATGCTCTTACGAAACGTATCTAAGATATGTATCTTTAATGAGGGCTTGCATCTTGCTTCTTCGCACTACCAATATAATCATTGTAGAGCAAAGGAGAAGTAAAGCGGAGAAATGAAATTTCCTTAGTGCAGATAGGGTCCTCCATAACCCGGAACAATTCACTTTTCCCTTGTCATTTTCCTCCTATACTTCATTTCTGTCCTTCTGCTTCAACAAAATCCCCATAAAGAACTTCTTTTCTCTAAATAATCAATATGTTAAATAATTGAACCTCCTTCCCATTTTTCTTCTGCCTCCCCCTTTTTACCAGAAATTGCTATAGTTTTCATTTTGCTATTTCGGGTTTTCTATATCATGTGTATGATCTGTTTTTTACTAATATTTTTCAAGTATTTTTACTATCTATCGAACAAGTGAAATGCGATCATTTTTATGTAATTCGGAAAGAGGCTTATGTCAGCTTTGCCTCTCACTAAAACTATCTGTCTTGGCTTTGTTTTTATTTTCAATTAGTCATGACTCTCAACTTTTTCATCACGGTCAACCAACTTTATTTTAATCCAAACGCATTTTCTGTTCTTTTAGTTTTTCTTTTGTTTTTTTCTATTTTCTTTGTTTACCCTTTTTTTTATTAATCGGTTTAATTAATCCATAAATTTTACTGGTTCTATTTGTTTTTGATATCCTGACTTTATGTATCTGGATTTTTCTTCTTCTTCTTTCTTAACCAAATACGTCTTCTTTATTTACTTGTTTTTTTTTTTGTGTTTTACTTTCAGTTTAAGCATCATATGAGAGGTTATTTCATATCGTTCTTGTGATAGTAATTTTTTGGAAACAAATCCTATTTACATGACAACCATATACTTCAAAAATATGAAGTCTCTTAAATTTGCAACTTTGGGTGAGCTAGTCTTTTGATTCCAATAGGTAAATTAATCAACCTTTTTTGTACAAATTTCAGCTATCATCTCTTCTTCTTGGAATCCATGACCCATTCTTGCCATTTGAAAACTTGTTCTGTGCCGTTTTTATGGGCGGTATTTTTGATGCTATGCAACGCGCCGTAAGTGGAAAAGTAGCTGCCACGGCTGACAAAAACGCTGCTGAAAAGAATGGAAAAGCCGAATTGTCAAAGAAAAATGAATGAAATGTGTCTTAGAGTATGAAAGTGCCATGAACCTTTTTATTGTTAATTCACTCAAAAGTTCTGTATTTTAGTTTGTTTGGGACTAGTTGGCATGTTTCATTTTTGTTGTTTGACCCTGTATATTTTCTTTACCATTGTGTTACATGTGCAATAAGGGTGTGAATTGTGTTGTTTCATTGCCAATTTAATACGAATTTACTGAATTCGATTGTGACGCCATGAAATGCTATTCTTTTCTTCGTCTTGTTTTCATGTTTGCCGTTAATTCTGATGGCAATATCAACTGAGTTTTTGTCATTACAAATCAAGAAAGGTCGCAGAGAACGTCATTATTGCTGATGGCAATATATATATATATATATATATATGTATATGTATATATACAAGCATGTCTATATATGCTTCAGTTGTATTGAATGATATACAGCAGCGGCTCAATTATTCTTTAGAATTAATTTCTTTTGATTTTGGCTTTAGAAGGGAATTTAGATTTGAGTTTGAATGATCTCCTAAGGCTTTTATGTGAAGGATAGCTTGAAAGCCCTAACCTATGGACATAGCTATAAATTAATCTACTATTTCTTGAAAATGTTCATGGTTAAACTAGCATTTTTTCTTCTTTTTTTTTGGGGGGGGGGGGCTTTCTTTCAGTAGTTTACATAGTTAACCAGAATTATATTCATTTACTTGTCGTTGCAACTTACAAGTTTAATTAGCATTTTTTTTTTCTTTGCCAAAAGTTATTCAGTTTAAAAAACTCCACACTTATCCGTTTGTTTGATAATTTTTCCTACATAGCATCAACAGTCATATCAAAGGACATCTTTTTTTTCTAAACAACAGCATCAGTCTAAGATAAAACAATCCCGTGTGAATATAACACCATCTAAAATTGCTCACGGATTTAATATACGAACATTGGCTATTGCATTCGTTTTTTTATTCTGCATGAGCCTGAAGCGACAAACCTGATCATGAATTTGATTCATGAATATTGCCTATCGAATAATTTTTTTCTATGAGAACAGACGACTTCAAAAAGCGATTACAGCAATCATGTAATAATGCAACAGAGATATTTACTCATGTCTTGCCACTATTGATTTACTTTTAGAAGTCGCAGTACTAAAACTTTCGTTTCCTGCTCTACAAGTTTGCCCTAGTCGATAAATTTTCGTTTTCTTGATACTCAAGTTTTACCATAGAAGTAATTACGTATTTTCAAAACTAGTCATACACCGTCTATGTTGGTGTACCTAAAGATTTGAATAAAATGTTCAAACTTTCGCTTTCCTTTTTTCCTTTTCTTAGGAATTCTCCCCGCTAGTTTTTTGTGCTTTTTCATTGTTTGGCCTTCTATGTTTTATACATAGAAGGATGCTGGCAGGATATTTTTCCGATCAGTTATTGTTGATTCTTGGCTTGAGGACTATATATACGCCATGGTATCCATCATTAAAAAGAAGTAAGCCAAAGAAATTTTGCCCAAAAATTACTACAAGATTCCAGATACAAAACTAGGTACGCAACTAGAGGATGCAGCTTCTTTCAAATACTGTATTTTGGATTATAATATTGACGTAATTGGAAACTATCCTTGCCATGAATGTATATGCAGTTTAATTGATGATAAAAACTTGATATTTACTTTTTGGGGGGTCAGAAGCGTTCTCAGAGTTGTAGGAACTTGGAAATTTTACTATTTAAGTGTAATTTTTTCAATTTTTTGTATACTTATCAATCGATACAGAATATAAAGAAAAAGAAAATGTTTGCTGACTTTTACGGCTGACGTGTATCCAGAGTTATAACTCTTTGAAAGTTTCATCAAATTGCAATAACCCGCTTTGAATTAAATTTTTTTTCTAAAAACAACACACATGGCTAAACAACGTAGTATACATTACTGCACAGAAATGCTGAAAAAATGATATTTTTTCAAATGACTGTAACTCTTGAAAGTTTAAGTGCCTTCACAGTTGCAAGTTTTGTTGTGCTATATTTATGCTCCCTCAAGGTTTTAATCAAACAATTTGTGGTAACGAAAAGGAGCGACCCAGTTCAATAGTCACTGAAATGCTAAGATAGAATTTTGACATCAATAGACATATCAGAAGAAACGGCTTATTATTCTGATTTCAAATATATAAGTTTCATTAAGTCTAGTCTTACCTATAAAAGGCTATGAGCCTGAGGGAAATTTGCCTGATTTTTGAAAAAAGGGGGAAATATCTCCTAAAAGTCAAAGAATTCTAATGAAATTCATACCGTCAGATTCAGCCTACCAGAGAACTCTACTCTGGAGGTTTTATGAGCAAAAATGTGGAAGTTTGTTTTTTGCCAGAAGAAAGGTCACAGATGCGTGTATATTTGTTGTTTTTTTTTTACAGGGGTGATCGTATCGACACAGTGGTCCTAGAATGTTGGGAGAGCGATCATTCGAACAAAAATTAAATGTTCTAGTGTCCTTTTTAAGTGACCAAAAATATTGGAGGGCATCAAGTCCCCTCCCACGTCTTTTTTTTTCAAAATCAGCTGATCAATTTTTTTTCTCAACTCGGCCGATCAAAATTTCGAGATAGCCACTTCGTTCGGCATAGTTTAAAGGCCGAATAACTATATCTTTGGATATATCATGACCCCCCCCCCCACAGCCCCTAGGAAATGGTCTTTAAGTTACAAAATTTGCCCATTGTTTACGTATAGTATTTGTTATTGGGAAGTATGCATACATTTTTCGGGTGGTGGGGGTGAATTTTCTGCTGGTGGGATTATCCATGGGAATAATTTCCTATGAGGAGGGAAGTTTCCAGAGGGGAAATTTTATGATTGGAGAGTTTGCAAGAATTCCTGTACAAAATTATTACTACATATTGCTTTCTCTTTGCCGACTCAATTTTACGCTTGGATATTTTAAGGGTACTTGTCCGGGGTAAATTTTCACCAGGATTGAATTGTCTATAGCAGTGGTTCTCAAACTTATTTAGAAGTTTTACCCCTTTGCAACCCACAAAGCATTTTAGGTACCCCTTCTCAGTTACGGGTACTAAGTAAACTATAGCTAAAATATAAATAAAATTGCCAGTCCTAGAGTTAAAGGGTTATTTTTTTTTGTTGGCCGGCCACGTACCCTCTAAAACTTTTTGCGTACCCCTATGGGACACTCTTACCATAGTTTGAGAAACATTGGTCTAGAGAATAAATCCATAGGGAGGAGGGATTTTTCCGTGGAGGTATAGCCAGATTTTATGACATTATTTAAAATACGATCAGAAATTAAATAAAAAAAACAAGTTTTTCGCTGAAAGTAAGAAGCAACATTAAAATTTCAAACGACTAGAAATTGTTATGTATATGAGCGGGGTTGCTCCTCCTCAACACCACGCTCTTTATGCTAAAGTTTGAATTATGTTTCAATTCTTTAAGAACGAATCCTGGAACAGGGTTTGTTTAATTAGAACAATAAGAGGCATTTTTTAAGTGCTAAAAAACTTTAGCGTAAAGAGTGAGGTGTTGAGGAGAAGCAACCCTCCTCATATGAATAATAATTTCGGTTCGTTTTAAGTTTTAACGATGCTCCTTACTTTTAGTTGAAAAATGTGTTTTAATTTAATATTTCAATCAAAGACGAAAATTTTGCCGTAGCTGAGATTCAGTTTTATCTATGTACAGACTTGAATTTTTAAATTTTGGTCATAAACCGCTGAAAAAAGGATAAGTTTTACACTTCCTGGTAAGTTCAGATCCTTCCTCAAGAAAAAGTAAGTAATATCATAATTCTGGCTTTGTGAATGGATGTACCTGAGACTAATTAATCCACTCATGTAAGTGTCTTCCCCTCTCGGTATAAGTTACGGCTGCAGATTTATCGTAGCATTGCTTGTTTTGGAGGGGAACGTATACCTTTAATGCTTTTCAAGCCCAAAAACTTTTGAGAGTATTTTCGTTTCAGTTTTTGACGATCAGTTGGTACAAAAATCATTTCCAGTCTAAATATTTGTCATTTTTTTTTGTAATACTACTAACAAATTCTTCCTATACTGTCGTAGGAAGCACTAAACATTTACCTTGGGAAAGTTGAACTTTAAGTTACGACTATTTTAACGAAGCTATTCACATGATCTGTTTAAAGAGCCTCTTCTTTGCTTATAAAACAGTTTATTAAAGAAAGTTGTATGAGCGCTCTTACGGTCGCAAATGCCGATAACAGTGTCTTTCTTCGACGACATCGGAGCATGCAACTCTGGAGTGTAACTTTTGTTATATTATTTTAGAAGTTGGGCTTTCAAAGTATATAATAAAATGCGTTTTCATTTGCAAAACTGCCTTTATTTCCTTTCAGACAAGTACCGGTTGGATAGCTTTTGTATTTAAAGTAATCTGGATATAGATGAGCAGTCAAAGTTACTCTGCTTCTTCTGCTGAGATCTGGACAAAAATGGATTACTTTTAAAAGCGTATTTCACATCAAATATGAAATCTGGTAAAATGTTGCGTCTGATTAAACGAATTTCTCTGAAAGCAGTTGTTCTTTCAGTCACAGTGACTTGGAGCTGATGATGACCGTTTCAGAAATGTTTGAAATCTTAAAAAAATACAATCTGTAATCAACGAGGAAAAACAACTGCTCTTTCTATATTCTGTATACTGCATTCAAAAATGAGCTTAAAAGCCGTATTTGGAAGCATCATTACTGTAAAGAACACCAGTAGTGCCAGTTCAAGATAAGAGAGGAAGGGAGCAAAATTTATTTGTCAAAATCTAAAGGGGGGGGGGTAGTTTTGTTGTTTTATAACTTATTTACATCGACTTGCATTTTTTGGCATGCATTTCTCAGCCTCTTTTTGACCAAAAAAAGTAAAAAAAAAACAGATACTATTTTGCACGAATTGATAGCACAGCGGTAAGAAAATTTGATTGTGGCTGTGGTAACTTGGGTTTGAATCTTTTGTAGGACAAATTTTTTTCTCAGAGAATACTAAAAACTTTTTAGTTTTAAAGAATTAAAAATTTAACTATAATTAGCCATTTCAAACTCGTTTCCAAAAATGCACAAAAAAATAGAAAATAAGTTTGCTTCTCAACAGATGAAAGTCTGTTTCTCAAAAGATGAAACAATGCATCATGTATTATTTGATTGCCAGGCTCTGAGTGAGGGCGCTATTTCTCTGAAGTGTTTCTGCTCCTTCGATAAGATTCCAAATACATATACAGCTATCCTGAATTCCAACCTGTGTTGGGATATTGATCATAAGATTTTTAAGGCCTCTGTTGATATCTTAAAGAAGAGAAACATTTTTTAGTCATTATTAAAGAATGAAGAAGTCAATTTAAAAGGAAATGATTCACGTATAGGTTTCAATTGTGCAGAAAAGAGCGGGAGTAAGTAGGAAGAGCCGTATTGGTACGGGCCGGCTTAGAGGCCTTAAACTGCTGGGGAAAGGTAGCTCAGGTACCCGCACTTCCCACAATCAATAATAGTGTATTATTGTATATAATAGTGTGTATTCATTGTTTGCTGACTGGAGGAGAATAGTGCTTCCAGTGGCTAGTCTATCCGATGAAGGAGTCAAAGAGGTGAAGGGACTTGATAAAAGTCCACATACCTCTCTATGATTTTTGGAACTGGAAATAATATTTATCTCTAAAACCTATGAATACAAATAAAAAAAGTATGAAAACGGAAATTTCGTATCGACCATGTTGATTTTAATTTTTGTTCAAACAATTTTGTCGATTTTGGTTCAAAGAATACTTGTATGATGCTGGCTCAAACAAGGTTCAAAAGTTCTCTCTTTTTGCCACTTTGGTTCTCTAATCATACCAATAGAATGTTATTACATAATTCCAATTCAACTAAGAAACAAAAGACATATCTGCTTAAATTTACTGAGAAAGATCAGAGAGGCGTTGGAGAGGCCCTTGGCCAACTTTGTGCTTCCTACTGATCTTATTTTACAATTTTCGTATGATTTCAGTTTGAATAGCCTGCAGCATGCCTATGTTTTTTGCTAAATAACTGACACGAGGTATGGGTTGATAGCAAAGAAACTTCAAACTAAATTTAGTCCTTTGGCCGAGTCACGACGTAGGCAATAATGCTCCTAAGCCAATGCTCCTTTAACCATAGAGATTGAAAATCCCTCAAAATGTCTTAAACTCCATCAATTGAAAGATTAAATGGTTTTTCAAAGCTTTCTATTTCTAGAAAATACTTTAATCCAGCATTGTATGCGTTATCAATTTGTAAAACGTAATATGATTATTGTAGCTTAATGTGTCATTGTCCTTTTCTTGGTTTTATTAACAAATTTATTTTTTATATATTAGATAATTTGCTTCGTTAGTCGCATTAGAATTTATGTTTAATCTGAACAGATTTACATTAATTTTCTTTACATTTCTTGATTTTTCTGTAAAGTTGTAAATATATCTCTGACAATTAGAAGATTATACGTAACTACCTCTTATATTATACGTGACTACATCTTATCACGTAAAGCTATAAAAAGAACACACAGTGATAGTCTAATAGTTAGAACAATGCTTATTCCGTAGTGGTAGTACGGACGCTTCAAATTTGTGCATCACTAATTTTTCAAATATTAGGATCACGAGGTTTAATCGAACACTAAAATCAAGCTTCCTTTGAAATTTGGATTGCAAATGTTTTGTTTTTTGGCATAAAGCTGTATTAAAAAATTATATTAGATAACTGAAATACCATTTAAATAATGGTATAAATAAACCCTAATGTAAGATGTTTAATATATTACACTCCTTTGCATTATGCTACCTGAATAAGCGAACCAGTCCTTATTAGTTTTAAACAGTGCCAATATAGATGCAAAAAAATTGTCGGGATAGAACGCCTTTATACCATACTGCTGAGAATGGAAAGCTAGATATTTTTCACCTACTCATTTCAAATTATGCCAATATAGATGAGGAAAAATCGTCGGAGTTGAACGGCTTTACACCTTACTGCCGAGAATGGAAAGCTAAATATTTTTCACCTACTCATTTCAAATTGTGCCTATATAGATGCAAAAGTTCAGGTAAAACGTCTTTACACCATACTGCTGAAAAGGAAAAGCAACAATCTAGCGATTTGTATACTGATTTAATGATTTTTTTCAATAATCTAGTTAATTTTATTTTCACCGGTTCTTTTATTTTATTGGCAACGCTTATTACACCCAGGACACCCAGCAATTGGTAGAATTAGGCCTTTTTTTCGCGTCAACCAAAGAGACTGTTTGAGCTCAACCACTCGGTGTGGTTGAGCTCAACCACTGTTTTTGCGTGAAACAGTGACAAACCAGGTTGTCATGAAAAGTGTTTTTGCGTGAAACAATTGACTGGTTGAACTCTAATTTAACCAGAACTGTCATTGTTTTTAACCTTAGGGTTCTACCATTCATAATTGTTGGTTGAACTTTTCAGGCGTAGATTTTGAAAAGAAGAATTTGTAGGCTAAGCAAGAAATGTGTCCCTTCTGTTGTAAAGCATTTTGGATAGACACTAATCTAACCATGGGCGTATTGCTGTTGCAAA
>JAAAKM020002481.1:0-13405 GCA_010016025.2 Alatinidae sp. Z8VKAUB7J3 | reverse complement strand
GATCATTAAAAAAGCGGACGAATATAACATTTCTTTGTACCTTGCATTTGTAGACTATACAAAAGCTTTCAATTTCCTTGAAACCAGAGTAGTTCTCTTAGCTTTACAAAATCAGGGCATAGAAGAGGCATATATTAGTGTGTTAAAAGCCATCTACCAGAAAAGTACTTCTGTTATCCGATTCAGAGAAATTCGAAATCCAGAAAGGAGTGCGCCAAGGCGATACAATCTCGCATAAGCTTTTCAGAGCATGTCTGGGGGGAATCTTTTGAAAACTGGATTGGGAAACCAAGGGCATCAAAATTGATAGAGAATGTTTGACACACGTGAGGTTTGCAGACGATACAGTCTTCATAAGTACGGATTAAAAAGAATTGCAATCTATGCTACAAGACCTAAGAGAAGACCTAAATGCCAAAAGGAAATCGGCCTGAGCGACCTAAAAGAAAATGCAAATGAACGTTGGACAGCCAACCGGGAAGCAGACATCATCCTTGCTGGAACTTTACTTGAAAAAGTCGATTTCTACATCTTCCTGGGCCAAAAAATAACAACTGATTCGAACGATGAAGCCGAAATTAAACAAAAAGTTTCTCTCGGATGGCAAGCCTTCGGTAGTGATAGACAAGACCCTGACGAAACGCCAAGACCAAGACCCAAGACCCTGAAGAAACGCGTATACGACAAATGCATTCTCCCTATTTTCACTTTTGGTGAAGAACCTTGGAATATTTAAAAACATCTCACTCTGGCACAGAGTAGTGCACAACCAGCACATGAACGCGTAATTCTAGGCATCAAGCTGAAAGACCGAAAGACCACAATCTGGATTTGCGAGCTCAGGGGTGCTGCTAACGCATTAATAGACCCATGTATCCAGGCCTATTTTTGTGTCACAAGTACCTGACTTTATATAACTATCGTTTCCCAGCAGTGGATTACTAGTTCTAAAGATGAACCAAGCCGTCGATACTGCTTGGTTCTATGGGCACCATTTTGGAGCTCTTGAAAAGCGAGGAAATCTTAAGAATACAAAACAAGCCATAATCTCTCTCATTCAGATCTGACAAAATCGAGCTTCTATACTCATGCATTTTCTTCGGCCCCTTGGATAGTTTCTGGTAAACACCTGTGGTTCAAACTTCTGTAGTTCAAACATATTCAAATTTATTTAATTGTTTCGGTCCCTAGAAGGAAAAATCCCTAAGTAAATTCAAATTTACTGGGGAAATTATGATTAAACACTTGTCGGTATCACTAAAAAAAGCTTTGGTCTACAAAATATAGAGAACCTGCGTTCCCTTAACAATCTCCAAAGCTGAAGACCTTAATAATTGCTTCAAAAAGACCGGTAAATCGCGAGAACATGTAGAAGATGCGTAAAAAAGTAGATAATCCTTTCAAGTATATTGAGTTGCCGATATGACATTGACAAGGTACAAGAGGGGCCTCCCAAAGACATTCCAGCCGAGTTCGACCCAGATGTCTTGCTAGATACCGAATCCGATTAGTCAAGAAACATTGGTTGATTCGATCGATAAGAATAAGCCCGTCATTTTTCGTTTCCCAGATGTCACTGTTTTGGTAAAACGAGAAACATTAGAGCTTCTTTGACTACCTTGACCTCCTGTGTAAAGAAGGGCAATAAGAAAACGACCTTTGCAAAGTACTCTTGAGTTTGTAAGTGAATGAACTTTCAGTTAAGTGAAAGTTTTAAAAATTCTTTTCATAAGTACGCTTTGTTTGCAAAACACTTTTGGGTAACCATCTATCCGACCCTTACGTAAATTGAAAAATTTAGCTATTGAAATCGTATACTATATATCTTTTAATTGCCTCTATTAGATCCGGTAAGTTTGGCTTTGACCCATGATTCAGGTTTACTTAAATGATGCTCGAATGACAGGGTGCTCTCTGCTTGTAATGAACCTACAGGAGTTTAAAAAATCGTCCTTTTAGAGCGTGGGAACATGAAAGCAAATAGCCTTATGTGTATTACCATGGAAACACCTCTTCAGAGAGCGACTGATTTCTAGCCCTGCCTTTTCGTTATCTTTCAGTGAAAAGTAATAAATTCGGCGCAAAAACACAAACTTCAATAAAATGGTAGGTGAACCACATAAGAACAAGCCTACGGTATATGCAAGAGCCTACCTCCTTTTCACACAGGATTATAATACATCCAATAGAAGGGACGAGTCATTCAAGTTGGGGCTTATTGATTCTAAAAAATGGCGCTCAGGCAATGAAAAGATATAAATCGTCTAATTTTCAATACTATGTCGATGATATTTTTCTCTTGGTCACTCATTTCATTAACACGTGCATACGAAACTCAAGACGGGTGCTCATTCGAAAGGAAACTGATCAAAAATCTTTCCTTAGCAAGGAACATGGGGTATTTTACTTCCTTATGCTAATCTTACTACTAGAGTAAAGCATTTCGTGAATTTTTTATAAAATCATTTAATTTCCATACCACTGTTCATTGGAAATGTTTACGGCTCTGTCGCATCGATGTTGGCCATTGCAGTGTCCTGTTTAAGTAATATATTACATTACTAAGTTTATCATAGACGTGTCACCTACCCTTTGCGGCTGCACTTGTTCTGTAATGTACTGAGATCTCTCTCGTAACTGGCGCTTTTGCTTCCAGGACAACCGCGGTGCCAATCTGAAACGTAAGAGTGAGTTAAAAATGTAAGAAAAGGTTACAAACTATAACAAACACCTCAAGTTATAATAAAGTTTCGATCTAAAAATATAAAACAGTATTAGGAAGGACCAGTACAGGGGCTAATGTACAAAGTTACTTTTTCTTCTTAGAAGTAAAAAGAATGTCTATTTTTTAGATTACAGGCTCATTGTTTTCTATTTAAAGATATAGTTGAAGTAGATTCTCTTTCTATAAGAGTTGCAGCCGGCTACCATACAAACTGCCCTACTTCATTAACCTTCACAAACCTAATACAGAATCAGGTACTCCGTTTGGAATTGCACTTAAACTGCTTTTTTCTCAAACAGGCATACTTGTCTTCCTACGGTAGCATTTAATTCCCTTTCTCTAAGACGAATAAAGAATGTTATGTATAATATAACGTACTGTCTCTCCAAAAGAAATAGGGTTATTGGTACACTTGATCTCTGACAGCGATGTAAAGTCAGACCTATGCATTCGTCCCTTATTGAGATATGATACTTATCTCCATTAAACTATACGGTTATTTGTCATGAGCTTATCCTTGATGTAACTCTTTATGTGCCAAGTCAGCCTTGCCACAGAAAAAAACCCAAGGCTATCCAGAGTTGTTTTCCTGATTTTCCAAGTCAAATTCTCCATTAGTTCGAGGGCTTTAAAAAAAATCGACTGGATTTGTAAAAAATCAGTAAATGCCTGGACTTTCCAGTACAATATTTGGATGGTAATTCAATGAGAGAACAATAGGTTTTGTTTCAGACGTTAAACCAGGGAACTGGAAAATGAACAAGGAAACATATTTATGAAATATCTGGCAACACTGTGAGAACGTACTACCAATTACCTGAGAAAGAAACTGCACGGAATAAACAATTTGTAAAATTCCAAGAATTTTCTAGGATATTTTAAAACAAATCCCTGAGCTTTCCAGCTTTCCACTTTTATAAATTCAATTACTTTTTTTGGCTTGTGGCACCCTTACAAGGTTGTCATTTTCTACATCAGGACTTACCAATCTCTATTTACATATACTAATCCGAGATATAGTCGTTTCCACTTACTGTCGCAAGCATTAAGTGTTTGATGGTTATTGCATGTCGTAAATGCCCGTTCTTAGAAGTCTACTTACATCCCTGTTTTACAACTGCTATGCTCAATGGTAACTAACGAAGTACAACGTGACACTCTGATCCTGAAATGTTCTATTTTACAGGATTTGGTTTGTAATAGCTAAAAAATATACACGTACACCACTTTTCTAAATTAGTTTAGAAATTGCCTGTGATTTTGCAAGAATAAGTGATTGGTAGGAGACGGAGGGTTGAAATACGAAGATAACATCCTTTATATATGAGAAATATTGTACCTCAAC
The DNA here is from genome assembly GCA_010016025.2 of Alatinidae sp. Z8VKAUB7J3. NCBI lineage: Eukaryota > Metazoa > Cnidaria > Cubozoa > Carybdeida > Alatinidae > Alatinidae sp. Z8VKAUB7J3. The sequence goes on along the minus strand of JAAAKM020002481.1, from coordinate 9,335 downwards.
GGGATTAGATCACGACCATAATAGTCATTTCTTTAACGAAATTTCTCGACGTGAAATAGAACCGATTCAAAACCTAAAAGTCCTTCTTGAGACTCCTCATTGCAGACTGCACTATTGTCTTCCTCCGTTCCCTTTCCACATTCACTTTATAATTTACTTTCACTTGATGATCATTATTGAAGGATTTCTCATGGTGCAGATAGGTGGCGACATTTCAACCAGCAAGAACGGAACACAATTGGTTCGTATTTAAGGGAGGAAAGTTGCGCACTTTGCGGACTATAAATAAACTTTTGTCGCCACATTCGTGGAAAATTTTATGTAAACACCCCAAAGACGTCAAAAGCATGTCTGTGTGACCGTTTCCATTCACAGCAGATGCAACTTTTGTTTCTGATCAAAAGCTCTACAGATGTTAGTACAGTAGATGCATTACTACAGCACTTACTTCCACATCCTTCCCATTGCAAAAAGTATCAAAGCAAGTACCAATAACGCGACATAGCCATGCAAATGATAAGCCTTGGGCACACTAGACCAAAATATTGTTACCACATCCTAAAAATTTGGGGAAAAGGAGACGGCGTTACGAAATTATGGGGTTACATTATTAGGTTAAAAAACATACCATAAGAGGAACATGGCAAGGAGGAGAACAAAACATTGGGCGTCATTGCGACGTAGACGTGCTCGTGGATAGTTACCATGATCTTATGCTAGTACTCCAAGACCATAATATACACTCTATGGCATTTGTTGATGCCAACTAACAGTAAAGTATTTCAATGTATACCTATAATCAATTACAAGGTTAAAATATGATTAATTACACAAAGTATGTAAACTGCATATTTACGAATGAAATAGGAACTCAATCTACTCATTAAAGTGAGATATGGTATCCAAGCTAAGAAGACATATCTTGCCTGGTATGCAGAGAAAGTAATTTGGTAGTTTTGAGTTGGATAAGAACAGACTATCTAGTATGCTTGTAGCAACGGGATCGGTATGCACGAACACTACACTTGAAAGTAATTTCTTACAGTGAAAAGGCGTGTACTTGGCTCTGATGAAGTTAGCTCCGAGGGTATTTTGGAACGGTAGTAAACATTCAAATTCTCACTTCTACTACGCGTCTCTCGACTGACAGAAATTTATTATGGACCATGTTTACAACTTTATGCATAGACGGGCACATCATCGATTGTTGCACCGGGAAAGGTTATTTAGAGATCGTACAAACCTTCTGGAAGTTTATGAAGTAAAAATTAAGCGACTGTTTCTATTTGAGAGACATAACATCATATGGATTACCGAATATCTAACGGTCGACCCTCAGCGCGCTACTGGATTGAGTTCAGCACTAACTCCTTTGCAACAGTCTTGTATAGGATTGCCACATTTTGCAACAGTTTGCTTGTTAGGCGTCATGACAGTATGAAGGTAGGATTTTTGATAAACACGGCCTACCTATCACCATTGGACTTATGGACTGTACACATATAAAGATTCTGATTAAAATCTCTACTATAACAGACGTTCAGGCATTTAAACGAGCTTTTTTCGTGTTGCCTTTTAATAAAACGATACTTCTTTGAGTCGCAATTCTCCTCAGGCGTCTGTGTTGCCATCCATCGTTATTGCAAAAAAAACCCCCCGATCTTACGTATCTACGAATGTTTACTAACGATTAAAATGTTGAGTCACGTTCTCGGGTTCCCAAAGCATATCTTACTTTGATTCGCTTGTTTCCAACTAGAGTGCGTAAATTGAAGCGGTATGACGTTATTTAGTGGTACTATTTGTGATTGAGGGGCACAGTGTGTTTCCTGTTGAGTCCACTTAGATATGGAATGTCTTACCGATATTTGAGCTTTCAGAGTTTTTGTTTACGTCTGAATCTTGAAAACTCAATTACCATTATGCTTCGAATTAGCCCCACTCCCGTTTGTTCAAACAACCCCTCCAATAAAACCCCTGCTATTTTGGCTAAAAGCTAAATGAAAGCCTCCTTCATTGACCCCCCTCAAGTAATCACTACCTCCACATTAAGGACAATAGAATTCCTGGAATACAACTGGCACAATTTTTACTTGCGTAAATAGAAGTGAAAACCTCTTGAGCCAAGGAAATCTGAGGGACGCTCTCTTTACAGCAGGAAAAGTCCTCGCTGACAAATCATAGGCAACAAAATCTGTAAAACGAAATAGCTTAATCTTGAGTCCCGAATAGACGTGGTACAGGGAATAAATGTAGTGGTTGGAAATTAGGCCAAGTTTTAATTTAACAGGAAAAAGTAGTGTTCACTTCAAACATTTAACAAAGACAGCTAATTTAATAATAGGTTATAACAAAAGATATTATTCTACAGTGCTCGAAAATGAATGGTCAAACTTTCTTTGTTTTGACCTGAGGGGACGTGTTTGTGTGTTGGAAGACCACTCCTGCATGTGGATTTTGATTCAACGAGGGGCATGAGTAAGCGGGGTGTCGAGCCATAACCTGTTAATTTTAATAAACGTGGTGGCTGGAATAACAGAGTTGTGGGTAGAAAATTTTCAAAACATTAATTGCCGTGACGGCACGCCTGTTCGGGACTTAATCAACGACCCCTTTTCACACTGAAAATGTAAACTGCTCCCCGCGTATATTCCAAACAGTTTGATACTCTTTGTTCTCTAATAAATCGGCTCTGATGATGTCAAAAAACCCCAGTCTTTAAGATCTATTTGACGACGATTTATTTAAAATATTTACTGAATTTAAAATATGCACTTTTATTTGCACTTTACAACTACCAGAAATTATTTTCAAAAAGGTGATTCCAGCCTTCCGTTTATTGCAACGAGTTCATTATTTTTGAAAGTATTCCAGACCCTCCCATTTATTCCAATGTACCCCGTTTATTAGAGAACAAAGAGTTGCCGATTTGTACCACCACACTTTTAAAAACAGCAGGAAAAAGCACAGCTGACAGCACCATGGTCTGTAGATTATCAATTCTATGGAAAACAGCATTACACATACTTGCCTAGTACGACTTGGGGTTTTAGTTACTTATTGTGCATAACAATTTGAAGTACAAACTAGGGAAAGTATGCACCAACTAGTACAAAGTACGCTAATGAAGTTACTTTTCATGCATACCACCAAGTGTGTTATAATGCCTAAGGATGCTTTGGGGATATCCGCGAAAAAGTAAGCCAAGTAGAACTATAGAAGAACTATATCAAGATGAGTTTATTATGCTTATTTGAGCTGAAAACGTAACGTTTCCGTTGAGTTGACTTTGCTTTTATCCAGTTCTCTAGGGCTACCGACTCTTGCTTTTATCAGATATGAAGTATTACGTGTAAAGTGACTCACTATACTCACCAAAACGTCCTGGAATGGAGGCCCTACCAACGATTTATTGTCAGCTAAGAAACTAAGTCCAACCAGAAGAAACAGGAAAAAGGTCAATCCGTTCATTAAAAATCTGACGAGCCTTGACTTTAAGTTATTCACCCCAGCGTGCCTGAAGATAGAGAGAATTTTTACAAAAACTATTAAACCTATAACTAGGGCTCGGTAAAAAACCTTATAAAATAAGTTTCTTACATGGATGACACGCTGGCAAGTAAACAGGTAGTTTCTTCTTCATAATGGAACGATCTGATAGCTTACTGTGATGGCATTAGACAATACCAGGGTAATACTCGAAGAAACTCTTATAACAAGTGGAACATGAGTGGTTAAACAAGCGATAGGGTGAATACTGAAATTCTCTCTAATTCAACTTTTAAGAATGTCAGAGGCCCGATGGCAGACAATTCATACCATACAAAGTGATCATACATCCCACTTTGCGCTTTACCTTGGTGTTTTAACCAATAAATACATTCTCACGATGTTCACAATTCAATAATATAAAATACAAATAAGAACGAAGTACGCTGACAAAAATTAATATGAATTCATCCTCTTACAAACTCAAGGAAATTCCGAAATAATCGCTTGCTTATTGACTGCATTATTAGTATATTTCGTAAGGCTCTTCGTGACAACTGTCAAACATTCACAGCTTACATTTTTTAGCATTCAGGTTTTTAACAAAAGAAACCAACTTGCTTTCCCACTTTAAATGTAATAAAAAGCTCACTTCCTGTAAGGACCTTCTCAAGTTGCCTAAAACTAAAATGAACTCAATTATTCTCATTAACAAAAACACCTACCCATCTTCTTCCAAAATGTTGTTGATCTTGGAAACGACAGCTTTACAATCTTTCTCCAACGTATTTAGGGTATTCTGAATTGTTTGGTTGATTGTTTTTTCTATTTCTTTGCATATTGTCTCGATTTGGTTCTCGCATCTCGCCGGCTGGAAACGAAAAATTGCACTTTAATAGTTAAGTTTCAGAGCAAAATTAAATACAAAATGACACGAAATAAACCAGATAGTTGTAAGCCCTTCCCTGGGAGAGATGTTGCTCCAACGTCCTTATTGACCTGAGAGACCTTCCGATGTAGTAATGAGGCGTAGCTGCTGATTGTGGCGCACGGGCTTATGAACGGGCAGTGCCAGTTAAATCTATTTTAATTCCACAAAGACAACAAGGTCAATAAGTAAGAATGTGAAATAAGCTTAAACCATTCCCGCTCCAAACTACCTACTCGATTATAGGCGTATTGTAATGAGTGGCTGGCAATAACTGATAACGTTTTAGATAAATGGAAAAGGTGGGTTGGCATCCAATGTCATCATTTCGTGTTCAAATGCAGTAATTACAACATTACAATACTTGAATACGTCAACTTGCCTGTAGCAATAGCAGTTGCCACAGTTCTTAGTGTCAACAAAATCATGTTCGTTTAAAGAATTGTTTAAATAGCAATACGATCTAATGTCTACGATCAATTCATATTCATCATCTTATAATAAACTGGAACTATATACAAAATGTATAAAGGCTGCAAAATTAGTACGTTTTGCTTTCCACCTGTCCTTATGTGATTTGGGCAGTAACTATGGAACTCCGGCCGGTTATATAAGTTCAATGACACATCTGATAATTTTATTCATTTTATTCATGATTGCTACATTTGCCAGATTAACTTTTACACCTGAGGGGGCCCTGCCAAATATATAAATACATGTTCTCCTTAACTCTGTGTTAAATACATGAGGTCCCTTCCACTGCCTATTACATTACTCTCTTCATTTTTCTTTGATTATTTCTTTTGTTTCCCTGCTGTGACATATGGGTTCGCGCTTTGAATAAATCGTTCTTTGTATGTCAGCACTGTTCACTAACGGAATACTAGTCCTCGACAGATGTTTATACCCACTTTTTAAAGGGCACCGTGCAAGTCAAGTGCAGGGGGGGGGAGGGGGGGGATGGTAAGCTCCATTCACATTTCAGGTTATCTATAAGATGCTACTTACCTTATCAATCAGCGAAGGAATAAACACTGTCGGCATGTCAAATCCACATTTATTAAGACCTGGTCTTTTGCACAACTCCTGCGTTATTTGCATCAAAACCCTCTGACGATCACTTTCATTTCCAGCCGTATCAGACTTACTCAAGAAAAATCGTACACGATCTGGATGTTGATCATTCAGGCGCTCTGTGGGCAAGAGAATTTGGTAGGTAAAATTCCGTTGTGCCTATCTAAGTTATGTTCAATTAGTGACTCTAGTTAACATAAAGAATCATAACACTGATTTAGAACCATACAGAAACCTTTATCAACAATTGTTCTAAAGACAAATGTTGATCAAAAACAGATAAGTAAAACCGACATTTAGGCTCTATCAATCACATTGTAAGTTAGAGACATTAACGGCTGATCCATAGTTGTATCGGCCATGGTTAACAACTCCCAACAGTCCATGACTTTTCTTTGCAATGGGAAGTTGGAAAAACCGCAAACCTTTTGGTATTCAAAAATGCCTTACAAATATGCCCACCACGTTTTCATGCGCCAGAATTTTGATACATCTGTTTAAACTTAACACTTCCAATAACCCCGCTGATGTTTCATCTGAAGATCAACCAGTCAAACCACATGTGCATAATCTAAACAAAATATCTTTTTAAAAAACTATTCCTGAAATCCAGCAGCAGGGATGCTATCTATGACAATCCGAAACATGATTATTGCCTAAAATCAATCTTGGTGTCGTCGCGGCCAAAGAATACATCCTGGCATGAAGAAGGTGTATTGGGAACGAATTCAAGAATAAAAAAGGGCAGGCAATGAACAAAACAAAGGACTATAGCTGTGAGCGTAAAGCAAATGTGACTTAACGAACAAAAAAATACATCACTGGACACATAATGCCAGAGCATATCATGTCAATGTTAAAATCATAATTGGTACGGATGCACAAAGAAGGTGAGTGGATCATAATAATATCATAATCGAAGAGTAATTTCCAGATGTAAGCATATACTATTTCCACTATTTGACTAACTAGAAACTCAAAAGGGTGTTCATTAACTCCAATAAATATTCCAAACCTACCGACAATATTCAAAGTCCTCTTGCACAAAGCTTGTCCGATTGGATCAAAGAATACAAACAGCAAATCACAAAGACCACCTGCAAGTAGAAAATGACAGTACAAGGTAAAGTACAGCAAAAATTGTGTTACTGCAAAAGCAAGATCAGACTGCCACAGTTTCATGCCTAGAGCATTGTATAACTTTGTCAATGGATTGTTGTACACATTTTTGCAATAATGTCTACAGCGTATTACCTTCAATGAAACGCACAGTTGAAGAAGCACATAGATTCAAATGATATAAATTTAAAGAGAAAATTCTTACAAAATTGTGAATTTTAGAATATGAATAATGAAAAAACACACATCCAGAGTAAACACTGACAGAACACGGCAAAAAAGTGTCTCCATATTGGTTGGTGTTGCTGCATATGAGGTATTAACTGAAGCTCAGAGCAATCAGGAGTACTTCTCATTTTTAACACGATAAAAGCTATTTCTAGGCCACCTACCTTATGACTGATGACGTGATTTTAGGTCATACAACATTTTAGAATATATGACATTGAACCCACCCAGCTTTAAGGAAATAAAGAGCTCCAGGTCAGAGTTTACGTATATTTTATACTGTTTGTATCGTGTTAACAGTTGTAACCGTATGAATTGAAGCATGAATCAAATTCCTAGGCCTGAAATACGAAGAGATAAGACGTTTCTGGATAATAGTAAAAGTAAGAGGGAAAAAGAAGTAAAAAAGGGGAGCTTCACTTCCTGCTAGTGTAATAATCTCCAATTTCCATATACATATAAACATGGAAATAATATGATTCTATTATCACTCTTTTATTAATATACAAAAATCTTGTAAAATACATTGACTTTACAAAACTGTAAATTTATATCCATTAACAGATTTTGAAAATTATAACACGGACGTTGAGACGCTCATCAACAAATTTAAATTGACTCTTTTGTTCTATTTCTTGCTCGAAATTTTCTCAGACGTGCTACTTTGTTTCTAATAGCAATCCGCATGTCTGTCTCGAGACTCTCCGCATGGGAGTTTAAATTGATTAACATCAGAGTAGTATGTCCATGCTTGTATAGCTATCTCGCCAAAAGCACTAAAACCTCCACCCCCACTGGGAAAATCTTTCCTAGTGGACAAGTGACAACTCTGAAGATTGTCATTGAGGCACAGTGGGTAGGGATTCGATTCTCTGGAGGGCAATTGGTGACGGCAGGAAGGGTATCCGGTCTTTAAGTGCTCTAAGCTCCAACAAAAGTCCCATATATGTGGGCACCGCCCTAGTTCCTGCAAAGAGGAGTGCAAGGCGTAAAACCTCATAAATGCACATTCAATGATAAAGTTGTAATGACCAGAAAGGCTTGTTTGATGTAATATTGAACATGAAGTATTGTGTCAGTAATGATTCACAATGGCTTTCAAAAGGACATTACAAAATAACACTTACCCAGCCATTCAATTGCTGTATTAACATCAAATGGATACAGCATGTCACCATCTACTAATCCAGGTGTATCCACAAACATAACAAGACTAAACTTCTTCTGCTTGGAGGTCGAAATTTCTGTGGAGACATAGTCTGCAATTCCTACAAAAATACGTACAAATGTATGGTTTTCTTCTTGAAACTTTACTCCTAAAGAATGTACATCATAAAATAATTAGTAATCAAAGGGTGAAAGCCGTTTATCTGACTTTTGCATGCCTTTTGCCTCAATCAACTACAATGGAATTCTTGCAGCCTATGGCTAGCAGTCCATGTTGACAATGCAATTTTAGTCATATACTTGAAACACTAGTTGGTATGATTGCACCAGAAGGAGACACAGATGTATGATGCGGTTTTTAGTCCTTATTTCCTCTTATATGAGGGTTGGACGGTCGTATGGTGGAGCATATCCCTTTTCTGCGTGCATCTCTGCATGGTAAGGTCATCCATGTTGACACGGAATCGCTTCTGCTGCATATGCTCCGTATGCTCCTTCCAGGCCTTTAGCCTTGTTGTCAGTTCTTCAATGCTGTCAGCAGTTATCACCAGATCATCTGCATGGAGCAGCTCCCAAGGGCAACCAGTGCAGAAATCTCTTTAAAGGGCTTCTAATACAATGATGAACAGTTGGGGGATCAACACAGATCCCTGATACACCCCTACGTTCACGTCAATGGGTTCACTGTAGTCGTGTCCCACCTTACCTTTGCTGTTGGCATACTCATACAATGCTTGAACAAATCTCTCCAACTCCAATCTTTCTCGTTGCCCATCAGAGGACTTTCCATGACACTCTATCGAATGCTTTTCCAGGTCTTCAAATGCAAAATGGATGTTTCAGGTTTTGCCTAAATGTTTATTTTGTAGCTGTCTCAGGATGAATATGGCATCAGTGGTACCCCAGCCAGGAGTGAACCCAAACTGCATATCACTAATGTCAACCTGATCTTTGATACACTTCTCCACGATTCTTACCAAAACCTTCATTACTTGGTCTAGAAGCTTCAGCCCTCTGTAGCTCCCTCTTTCTAGGGCATCTCCTTTCCCTTCATAACAATTGTCAATAAAACTTTCCCTCCAATCCTTTGGCATCAGCCTCTCTCCAATGATGCGGTTCATGAGGTCCGTTAGCACAATGGCAATCTCTCAATCAAAGACCCCTCACGAGCAGTGGGCCCGACATTTAAACTACCCTAAATAAACAGAAAAGCCACCAAACAGGCTAACTAATAAATAAAGGGTAGCCGGGGCGTCCAAGGGCGACGCCCCTCAATTTGTGCTACCGGGCAGAGAAGCAAGCCATGAAGCAGGCTCAACTGCCAAGTAGG
>JAAAKM020002480.1:0-11509 GCA_010016025.2 Alatinidae sp. Z8VKAUB7J3 | reverse complement strand
TCAATCTCTTGATGAATACACGCTTCAAATTCAAGAACTTTCTTGAAATGCATCAAAATAATTTTCATCACTGAAAACAGCAATAAATGTAATGCATAATTGTCATGCCTTTGTTTACAAGATAAATACTTCCAAAAATGCATTTCAATGCTGTCAGCTAATAATGTTCGGTATCAACAGTATGGTACAACAGGTATACAACACTTCTCATGGAAAATAAGCAACCTTCATCCCATTTCTCTGACTAGGCTTCATCTGCTTCTCCCATGATGTCAGAGAACAGTCTTGAGAACATACAATTCTTTGATGTATTCAAATCTTGATCAACTTCACAGATTTTAAGTTTCTCTCAGAGGCAACTAAACACACCTGTTTGCTGCCCTTTTAAAATAAAGGAAGGTCAGTACTCAGATTAACTGATCAGCTGGCACATAGTTATTGAAAGATTTAGGCATAAAAACAGATATCTACATACCGGTGTCAGTGGTAGTGTTTTCTCCTCTATACTTTTTAACAATGTATCAAACAACTCTTGTACTTCTCTTTCATGCTCTGGATTACCTCTCTCCAGTTCATGCCTAAAGAGAAAGACAGAAAATGGTAAACATAAACACCTGTGTAAATGAATGATCTTGTCAATTGATCTGCTGCAAAAGTCAAAATAATGTAGTTCTATATCATGTGTAGTAAAACTGATACCAATTTCTTATATAACAACAAACTTTAGATGAAGAAAAGAACATGTTTTATATCAAAACCACTTTTGGGATGCAGTAGCTTTAAACTACACAAACAAGATAGCACTCAGACATCTTGGAATCATAAGAACATCAATAACTTTAAATTCTTGGGGTTCACATGTAACAGAGTTGTTACAGGACACTTGTTACTTTGACTGTGACCTTATTACTTTTGCCTTATGAAGAAAGTGATAACGTGACAAAACAAACTTAAAATTTCCAGGTTAGATGTTCAAACTAATTCTAGTAAACAAAATGGTAATTCCCAGGCTCATGTGATAGGTTAAACCATGAGCAAAACAACTTAACTATCACAACATGGAATCTTACACATACAACAACTGATCCAAATATCCAAACAGTTGTTCAATTTCGTTGAAATAGTCATCCTCTTTGCTACTTCTGCCGTCCATGGTCCTTCCAAGATTCATGCCTTAACAGTTCCTTTGCAGCTAGTGATATAATGCAGTTTTTGTACTCCATTAAATACACATTGCCAATATCAACAATGAAGCAATTATCGAATTATATTTAGCTCTTTATGAAATTTCTCGGAACTTTATTACATCCCTCTCCGTTATAAGTGAAAAAAACTTGGCAAGATAAAAAAGATTTGCAAAGAGTCAATGCAGTCGAATACCTATTGAAAAAAATACCTAGAAATGGCATCTTTATGGTGCTTGTATGCACTAACACGCCGCCAATGAATCCATACGATAAAACATTTAGATCCGCCCATGAGACTCCCTCTCATAGAAATTCTGGAGGGTTTGTTAATACAGGCCTATGCAAGGGTGTGCGCACGCCTAAATTGTGGTGGGTGCGAAACTTACCTATCTGTAATGCTTGCAAAATGACTTTCGTAAAGCCATGCCTTACTTAAATAGCAGTATCTAAGATCGGTGGTGACCGACGTACCTCCATCACTGCCGACGTGCCTGCATCACTAAGCAAATCATAAAAAATCTTCTCCTGTGCAATGGAAAAGCACAGACCACTGCAATCAGCAAAGGTTCTCCAATGTACTGAGGCATCAATTTCGAGCCCTTCAGTTATCAAGGAAGTTGTTCTAAAATAACATTACCACATGTCGAAACCGAAAGTTGAAAATACCTAAGTTTTCCAAGAAGCTTCTAAATATTTGGTGGCTCTCGAGGTCCCCTGTACAGTCAAAAGTGAGTGTGTGTCAAGGTCAGATGTAGTTCAGAAAACGAGCCTTTCATTTCACGTGCGGGAAAGCTAGTATTATTAACAAATGCAACTTCAAGAAAACAATAATTTCATACTTACCATGGCGTTTTTTCAATCCATTCGGCAAAAAGGGCGCGGACATCAAGTAAGTTACCTTTCACGTACAGATCCTGTAATTGCAGCCTGTCTTCTTCAGGAAGCTCGAGGGTTTTAATTTGCTCCCATATAGCCATGATTGCACGACTGATGAAACGATTAGGTACGACTAATACCAAGGACTTTTATAACTGCCGCCACAATGAATTTTATCTATCGGAAAAAGTAGATTATTGACGGAGTTACCGTCCTCTGGCAAGTGGGATTTTCCAATTTCTTGGAAACTGAAAGGCATCCCTGTGAATGGAGATGCGCTCTTGAGCAAGAGATATCCTCGTTTTGAAACAAGAAATGCATGTGCCGAGTTAGTGTCTCGAAGATTGTTTCTCTCTTGGTGATAAGCGATATAGTGGATGAAGGTGAAGTCCACAATAACACAAAATCATGCGAAAGAGGACGCAGAAACAACTTTGACGTAAGAAACAACAAAGAACGTCATCATCTTATTCTTAACTTTTTCAATATTTAACAACAGCAAAATACATTTCAATTCAATACGTAACCAGTTATGAGCATATGAAAGGCTCACGTACGGAGAACTTGACATCGATCGACAGTTTCGGGGCAACTAGTAGAGGTTTTTGAAGGTGCGGGCCCTATGATGTCATTTATAACAATGCCTTCAAGGCAGTGGCGGTTTCAGGAGTTGGCAAACCTAGCCATGGCGCTTGTTTCTCTTTAGCAAGTCTCCTATTTACTATTTTGTACTGCTTGTACAATACAAAGAACCGTTGATTTGCTAATTGGAGTATCGTACAGAGTTCTGGATCCAAATGGATCTGGTCCCCTTTCTATGGTGTTTGTACGGAATCGGATCCATTTGCATCCGTATCCGTACCCGTGTAAACAGCGTCTTAAAACGGAAGCTTTTCGTGAGGTTCTTTACCAAATATTACGCTATAATTACAATGTAACGAAATTTATTACGCAACCCTATTTGATGTCCACAGAAACAGTTTATCTTCGAAACGAGGCTATTTTAATTTTGTCTTTTTTTTAAATTCTACTAAAGAACAGGACGTATACATTCATTTTAATTACTTTATTCAACTTAGCATATTATCATTTTCTGGCATTATCTAATACACTGTCAGGTATTTAAAATTGTTACTTTAGATTATTTAAGGATTGAAATCTCGTCGCATTGTCATTTTAGAGTAAGATTTTTAAAAAAGAGCCAAACTAAAGGTTTCGATTTTAAACTTGTGTGTGATAGTGTGTTAGCTTTCCAAGTGCCATTTTAAAATTCTGTACCACAAAGAATTAATTCGTGTACTATTCTTTGAAGAACTAGCGAAAATTTGCAATGAACGAAACCTACCCAGTAAATTCATAGGAGATAAAACCTTTAGGTGAAGTCGGGTATCCTACCCCTACTCTCTTTCCTGTTGCTACAGTTTTACCTTGTTGCACTGTTCGTCACATCTGACGCTGAAGACTGAGTCAACACACGACGAAGATCTGCCAGTTTTGTGATAGCGACCGTTATATTTTTAAGAAGCGGGACAAGTATTACTCTATCTCGCGAGCGTTTCTGGGAACATAGTTGTCTGTTCCGAGACTTCGGACATCCCCGCGGGGAAAAAGCTCACACACAAGACTAGGCTATCAGTATCATGACAAGCCATGTTCATCAAGGTTGCAGGAGGGAGTTACCGTCAAAAACAGTAAAGTGTCTACCCTCCTTGATTCTTCTCTCCTGATAGAAAAACCTCTGGTCTGAAGACCACTCAAAAGTATTTTGATGCTACTTATTAGGAGGTCATGAGAAACATCGTTTCACGGGGGAATGATATGTGGTCAAACATCTGCGCGAGTTTGAAAGTGGTTGGATGGCATACGTAATCACTCTGGAAATTGGACAACATGCTTGGTGACTATTTTTCAGAATGGAAAAGGAAATCTCTTTAAATCCCGACCTGGATTCTTTTTTCTAACAATGAAATAATTGGCGATAATTAAAGAGATCTCCAGCGAGAGGCTTACCCCTCGGTTGTACCCTTGAAAGAAATTAATTTTCTAAAACAGTTGATTTAAATATGTAGTTCATGAAAAGTACAATTTTATATTATATTAAGTGAAACGAACGTTTAATCTCTTAGTCACCATTATCACTATAATCGTCATCGTCGTCATCATATTATCATCTCGCATAATTGGGAAGCAACTCGTTTCTTTCGCATAACACATGAAAGTCAATATCATATTTCGCTTTGGTAAGCTTAATTTCTGTTCGTTCAAGTTCTCAGAGCGTTATATTATGGTTTTTAGAACCGTAAACTTTATAATTGCATTAGGCCTATTTTACAATTTGTATTGATCTAATTTTTACCTACAGCATACATATTTTAAAATACTTGTATATAAACATTGTTACTAATCATTTTATTTCACTTGAGAATGGCAACAGCGATTGTCGAAACGTCGTGTGCAATGTTAGAATTTTATATAACGAAATGAACGTCTTTCACAGTAGTGAAAAAACTCTTCAACGGACGCATAACGTTCAGAAACTTGAACGAACAGCAATTAATCTTACAAAAGCGAAATGTGATATTGACTTTAACATATTATCATCATCGTAACTTGACTGCTGAGACGCAGGCGACCACCAATTGTTTCCAACTTTTTCATTCCTGTGCCATCTCCTCTGTTCTGCAAGAGGGCGTCACACTAAATGTATCCAAAATTATATGTTGAATGCTACTTTACGTAACTTAAACGTGGCCTGCCTGGTTTCAACACCCAGAAAATAATTTCATACTTGTGGCTTGGGGCACCAAATTAAAACAGCGCTGTAAATTTAAAGGAGTGCTTAGACTAAATTTAGAAACTTCCTTAGCAAAATTCGTACTTTATACCATGAGGGTATGTTGATGCGGTCGTTGTTATCGACCCTTTCATAAATCTTCTGGGTCGTAAGTTTAAGAATTGCGACTTTTCTGAAGCGAGTAAAAAGAAATAGAAGTCTAGAAAGTGGGAAATCCGTACCTTTAAGAAAAGTAAAGGATGTATAGACCTCAACTGCAATCGTTATGCAATACTACGGAGAGAAAATTTTGAAGGGTATTTTTAGGTAAACGTTCTCTTGGATTATATCCTGTACTAGAGTGGAGGGGAAATTACCACGCATCTAAGGGAATACCGAACATGACAGGTAGACTCCGTAGCAAACGCTGTTTGCAAGAGAAGTGATAATTTTATCAAACTTTAAAAATGGATAGCAGCGATTTCTATCTCTGTAGGTTAGGATTCGATCTTAATATTAAAATCCACTGAAACTTTTCTTTAGGCTCTAAGCAAAAGAATCCTGGAAAGGTAAAACTTTCTCTTCTATCACTTCAGTTATCTGAAAACAGTCTTTCAAATTCTATTGATGTCTTCAACTACTATCATCAGGCTGTGAAATGTCTTTGAAAATGTCGGTGCTGTGTCATTCGAATATTAGTAAGAACCACGGAAACCCCTGTACAATCGTAGAGAAAGTTTTCCTCTTTATTTTTTTCAAAGCTCTCTGGAAAATTGTTTAGCTAATACTCCTGCTTACCATCACCTATCAAATTTAGTATCCAACAACACGTGGCAATACAGTTATTGGAGAGACTGAGAGTCAGGTAACTCTCACAACTAATGATGTCGATAAGCATGTCTCCTACCCATAACCCATCCTATAATGTAAACTTTCCCCACCTCCTCGTTTCTCTTTGCTCCGCTGCTTGTTAACTGTTTTTTAATTTTTCACACACACTCGCACCCCTCACCCCCTCCGTTATTCCAAGCCCATGTGTATTGGGCCCCTGAGATTAACAAATTAACGGATATACAGCAATTTGAAAGTCAAAATGGACATAAACACTTGTTCTTCCTCACACATGTCATATCTGGTGATGACATTAGCGATCATGGTCCTCCATTCTCTCCTGTCACTTGTTAAATGCAGGTCGGTGGCTTTCATGTGATTCCAAACCAGGCTTTTCAATTTGAATATAAATTTTGCTCTCTTGTATGCCTCTATTTCCCTACAATTATACAAATACTGCTTGGAATAAAGAAAGGGAACTGCACCCTCTACATCCCCCTGTGGCTCCAAACTTCACCAGGGTGATTGATAAAACTTACTAATCTAAAACTGATCCAAAGTGTGTTTTAGTTCAATAAGAAAATAGAAAATAAAGTTCAAGTAAAATTCGTCTTCCTTCCATAACAAGCAGCATAGCTGAGGTCACGTGTTCACAATCAGCATTAGTACTGAGTGATTACTTAGAAATCGAAGAGGCGTGCCTCATAGACTACTCGTACTATAATATGGTATCAGTGACCTTTGTTTTGCACTTTTCGTTGCTGGGATGCCACTTACATTGGTGTCTGTCTTTTGTACTTTTTCCATTCTTCTTAAAAATATCCCCATACATTATCCACAGACAATTCTGGACAGCCATGTTTTTACCACGGTCAAAACTTTGGTCTATCTGGCGCCTTCGTTTGTCTAGCGTGTGCGATGTTTCAGGGTCGTCCACCAATCTGAAGCGAACGGAGCCCATGCCATTCTGCAACGAGGTTCTTTGCGGCAAGGGGGTTCTATATAGAACAAAATGGTTGGCTATTAGTTCCGGTATCGATGGTCTACTATCCCATTACTCTATGCCAATATTACCCACTGTCATTACTTCAATGCCCACTAGGGGGACAAAGTGCCTATGTTGAGAAACACTGCTTTACAACAAAGTTATGGTATGTAATAGGGAAGAAAATATAAGTAAGGGCGATATTGCATCAGAAGTAAGTCAGTTAGGAAGGACCTACACCCCCTCCCTCAGTTTACAACGTCACTGATTTAGTTCTGTCGTTTAGTGGATGAATATCCTTAATAAATTAGTCGGACAATACTTCAAATAGAAAATGCAATTGACGGGTTTTAGGACTTTGGCCAACAATAGAGCAGTGAAATTGATGCTTACGTATCTGGAACTATATTAAAGGATTTCTTGGAAACGAAATCTCCGTACAAGAAACCAATTCCCTCAGAATAATATTAAACTCTCGTTACTTCCATAGACTATAGAATCTTCCAAGGCTTGCTTTATCTTCTGCAGCTTCTATCATGCTATTTCTTCGTTATTTGGATTAATTCGTCGACTTTGTAAAATCCTATCTAAATTTCTAGGGTGATAGCTATTACCGTATTTTTGTTATCCTTTAGAAAATTTAACGACGTTTAAAGCTCCATTTTCAAATCACAATGTGGAGAAGAATTACAACAACACCTATAGCTCCTAATATCAACAAGAAAATCCTTGCTTAAGATTTTGGAGAGGCCATTTGTAGTCAACGATGGAGAAAGGCGCATTTTTCCTTGTGCTTCACCAACATGTTCGAAATTATAAGGTACAGATAGCGATTAACACTATGTGCTGTTCCGAACGACATACATTTTTAATTTACTTCCCAAATTTATAAGCCCCGGTGGGTGATTTTCTATTTCGCCAGTGTCTTCTCAAAAACTGCAATTCATATGTATTTCTAAAATATAACAAATATTCAAACTATTTCATGTATAGTCGCAAATTATATAACAATCATTTTCATTGTATACTTGGAGAATCGTTAGTCTTGCTTAACTATTTAAGAGAATCCTCTTATGATTCAAGATTTCAGTAACTATCAGGTATCACTAAAACCTCAAGGTTGTTTTAGCATATAGCCTAAATTTATCTCCTTCTGAGATTCCCAAAAATTGTTTTTGGTAAGAGTAACATCTATTTTCACATTTTGCATTGTTAAGACCCTGTTGCCAGTTAGAGGCTTGAGGCTTGAGATGCTGTTATAAAGGTTCCCAATATATTTCTCGCTGTAGCCACCTTTTAACAAGAATCCAAGATACTTAAAGATGAAAGCTTCATTATTTAGATTTTCTATACGCAACCTCGTCTTGTACTTTCTCATTGCACTGACAGCTCAGAGCGGCAAAGTGAGCCATTTTAAGCAAATTCACATCAAGATGTGATTCCTAGGTCATCAGAAAATGCCACTGTTCAGGAAGCAGGAACTCATATTGATAGAGGGAAGTTTGAATAAACCAACTACGAAAGTTTCGATACAAAGAATATCTTGGGCATTTATTAAATAGGGCATTTATCCAGGAGAACCGAACGTCGAATTTTCAGGTTTGTTTTTGCTCATACAGCATCATGGTCCGACAAAGATAACAACACTCAATATCGTTGAAAAAAATGATCACGTCGGTAGCGTATCAGAATCTTCACTTGCGCCTGAAGAAATACATGCATCATCGAGAAGAGAAGATTTAAAATGTTAGTTCGGAAAAGAACACTAGAGAAATAGATAATATGTTACCACCGGGGATCGATTAAAGTTCTTTTTATGAATTGCACATTCTGTTTAAATATATGATATTATATGATTTACTAAGATAATATAGCTCGCCGTTCAAATGGTCTCGGCTACTCTACACGATAAACAACTGCAAAATGATGGAATGACAGCGACTTTTGAGCGGACTTGGGTTATAATACATCTTATCTATTTAGAGAATCTGTGTAGTATAACAACGTAGTACCTTAGAAAGAGTATCGATCGCTTTTAGCCCTCGTGTGTCTGCGGTATTGGTATCCTGCCTCTGTAATTAAGGCTTTGCAATGGCCACTAAATGGCGAAGGACATCTTTTGGGTGTAGTTTAAGGCCTTTTCAGACTTCAACAGCGCTGAGCAAGTCAATTTCCCTGCCTCCTTTTACGTTTACTTATACTAACTATGAGACCCATAAGAGCATTAACATCGTCTTCGTTCGAGGAATACATCTTTCTACTGAGCAGGTATTTTGCAAACACAAGACGTGGCATTTCCCACTTCAGTCTGAAATCATAGTTTTGCGTGGCCTTTGCGACGTGGCAATAGCGACATGGCCTTTGCGACGTGCCACTTTGGTATGTAAGCTCCCTTACCCAAATCGAAGGTGAACATTATGCTTTCAATGTTCGTCTAGACAGTTTCTCAAAATGGTCACTTTAGTGAAATAGTAGATCGAAATGAGGAAGCAGTTTTTTCCAAGTTATCTAGTAAAGGTTTGGTAGGAATCTTTTGTCAGCAGGAGACATCTCTTAAGAAACAATGCTCCTGCCGTGCTTTAATGGTTCAAAGCAGTACAGAGGTTAAAATATTCACAGACAATAATTTCTGTGAATAAAAATAAATTGTGTTGAAGTCTGTAAAACTACGTTTCAACCCCAACAGTTTTACTACAGGTGTCGTAACTTTATTTTGTTTCGCCAAAAAAATTAAAACAGTACATCTTTCAAAATGTATATGTAATTTTCGTACATATCACCCTTCAAATTTTCCTAAATGAAAATTCTTCGGACCTTTGGGTATTTTCTGTAATTCGTTATAGACAGTACCTTTCCTTTGGTACCAAACATTGCTGTAGTATGCTCACTTTCCACTTTGATGCATCTCGGCTGAACTTGATTAAACTAAAGACGCCTTCAGAATTAACGTCAACCTCTCCCTGAAAGCAGGCGTCCACCAACGTTGACACATGTTTGGGGGAAGAGTTACGAACAATATTCAAGGCCAATTTTTCAATTATTTTTGTTTGTTCGATTTGAAGAAAGGCAATGCCAAAGAAGAGACGGTCGAGAAATGCAGTTAGAGAGCCATTGTCCAACATTGCAGCAATGTAACGACAGCGATAGTACCGATCTGCAACACTACTATCCTTCTTTCGGATTTCGGATTCCTTCGCATGTCTCCAGCTACAATACTCTGGAGTGTCGAAAAAACGGGGGGGGGGCTGAATAAACGGGGGATCATCATTACGGTCTAAAGTTAATAAACGGGGGGGCAAATAAACGGGAAGGTCTAAACTCCAGTCTCAATTTCGTGAAAGTCTTAAATAAGGGTGACACGTATGAGGACAAAAATCATACTATTTGACTAATTAACAACTGTTTCAGCATTAACTGTTGCATGGGAAGTTATGTAAGTGTTTTCAGATATCATTTACATTTTGAGTTCTGGGAAAATACCAAGAAATTGATAAAAGGGGGGTCCTAATAAGGAGCGGGGGTGATGAATTTCAAAAAATAAATAAACGGGGGGTACGATTATTTGGCACTCGAGAGTAATATCACAACTCAGTTATTTAACACGTTAATTGATTAATTAACAATTTCATAACACATATACTACAGTATCCTCATGATGAGAATAACTTTGGCTTAATCTGACGGAGACACGCAGGGAACGATTTCATAGCAACAACATAAATCCCATCATCCAGTTAAAATTAGAAGTTGGTGTGGCATTTGATCAACAGTTGAACTCAGAAGAATGTGACATTTGATTTACACTAGTACACTTTTGGCACTCCATTACCGATGACAACAAGCCACAACAACGAACTTTACCGTCTTGGTTGTAACTGAATCTTGCAATAATACCAGTCAATGAATTAACATTCAAATTCACCTACACCCAGGGCAACGACGAGGTAAAACAGACGGCATAAACAAATCGGCTACATTTTCACTGCCAACGAATTTTGGCACATTTATGATACCATACCAAACAGATGTGGTGATATCTTTAGATATAAATGTGCAATACTGACTATGTTTCTCTGGAAGGCGACGATATTTATCACTTTGCGTGAAATCTTCACCTCCGTGTTTATACAGGACACTACCAAAATCACTCATCATAATTCTACAATACGTGTTTTCAAATTTATTAAAATAATTAATGACCGATTCATAAAAATGTCGAAAATCTAAAAGGGGAGGGAGGGGGTGCTGTAACAACCACACATTTTATCCTAGCGATCATCAAATGTGGGCCTATACAATAAGCTTATCCCAGCAGAATCAGTTACCTTATCGGCCCTTTTTACGCCGGCTCTTATAACGTCAGGGAAGAAATTTGTGCTACCGCCATTTTGGGCCGCATTTTACGCCGTTCAAAAACGTATTTGAGCAGTTAAATCGTGGTGTTCAAGCGCATGATGTTGCAGTAGATGTTCGACTAACAGCCATCAAACTTTCCATGCAAGATGGATCATTCACATGTACAAACACCTAAAAGACTAGAAAGGTCTTGCCTTGTCCGGCTTCAGGAAGGCGCACATTTCTGACGCTGTTCGTGAGGCCTCAAGTTTGCTCCAATTATGCGAAAATCCGTTTCAGGAGATCGAAATGACTGGATTAGAAACTGTCGGGTTTTAGAATTTTCACTGTTTTTGAAAACTCCCAAATTGTGTTCGAGAATCCAATTCAGGAAATCGAAATGATAGTTGATTGTTAAGTCGTTTTGTTTGTTATTTTTGGTAAATAGCAGCAACTCATTTTTGTTACCTTTGTTCACTTTTTGATACAGTTGCCGCCGCTTTAATTCGAACCTTTTTGATC
>JAAAKM020002479.1:0-13407 GCA_010016025.2 Alatinidae sp. Z8VKAUB7J3 | reverse complement strand
AATTACTAAGACTTTTTAAAATTACAACCATAAATCTAACTAATTCTGTGACTGTACTAATAATGCCTTAGGCTAACTTTTAAAGGAGTAAAGGGCAACCCCCCTAACTTTTAACTATCACAGCTGTACGTGAGACAACGAGCTTATTGAACATCAGTTAACGAGAATTTTTTGCTTAAAATATTCTCACGAAATTTCCAACTGGTATATTATCGTTTGCTACTGATCTTGGCTAGATCTTCACTGTCGATACATTTCAAGCCAGGTGTAACTAAGAAGTATGGGACCAGCCCCTAGTCCCCCTTGTAGCCACGTCATAGGCCATATTACATATGCATGACATAGATTGATGCAAGACACAAAATGACATGATCTTATTGAAGGATATTTAAAATAACATATGGGTGTAAGTTGAACGTGTGATCTGTAGCAAACTTAGCCTGCGCGCAGACAGAAACTACTGACGTAGTAATACTGACGGAGTAATACTGACGGAGTACCCACTTCAGCTGGGATAGTCTGCACGCAGGCTGCACGCTGCACTCTTAAAGACATGCGAGCTCATGTGGGAAAACACATCGCAATGACTGATATTGGGCCAGCTGAGAACATCTGTGGGTTTTGTGGCAAAGAGGGTTGCAAGGGTCCGTGGTAAAGTCATCATCAAGCAGAAGCAAAGTCTTTTATGTGCAAGTGAGTGACTGATTGTACTTCTATTGTTACAAGAAACTGGGTCAAAAGGCAACCAGGTACACACTTTGCACCAACAAGCTCACAACATGCCCAATATGTAATGTGTACACTCGGTCTTACAACCTGGTGCCACATTACGAGAAATAACATCCCACTGAAGATTTTGATTCCATCAGACGTATGCGAATGGGAGAGAGCAGCGGGCGGGCACGTATTAGATGCGGAGTGACGGAGACGCAGAGAGTCTCGCCTATTTCTACTTAAAAGTATAGCCAAAAGGTGAAGAAGCGATCTAAAGCCAACAGATTGGCTTACTCCTACTCTCGGCAAGTGTTTGCTTCTTCACGAAATAAATTACATTAAGACGACTGTGCATAGGGCCTCAAATATTAGTTTTAAGCTTAGTACTACTTGGGAGAGAAAAGGTTTTCCTGATCCATGGAAGTCAGAATAGTAGTTACGAAGCTTATACTTGGAGGAATTGAAGTACCAATATGTTCTTAATCGTAAACAATGTCTTTGTATTTGGTGGAAGGCATAATGGAATCTGATATTGGCTTCATGTCTCACAAGCAGCAACGGGAATTTAAAGTTCTTTACACTCCGATGCATACCTGCCAAAATTTCAAATTTTAAAAGCGGGACAGAAATAAAACTTTCACGCCCATCTGTTTTGGCTTTCACGAAGCAGGCAAAAAACATCCCATACTATAACCCTGTTCCGTAATTAGGCCTCGATTAGAAACTTTATTGTCGTGTTTAGGAGCACCGTCCAAAATACACCGCTCGTATCCGCATGATACGTACCACGAGAACGGAACTTATTGACAATGCTCTCCAAGGAGGAACTATTTGAAAACGCGACTTTTTTCAGTGAGTGTGAACGGGGGAAATTTTGTAACTGGAACGCCAAATAGTAAGTCGCTGATGCCACTGTGAGGCAAGGAACAGGGTATTATTCGTTCAAATAATTGAGAGAAAAGAGTAAAAATCACATTCTCGAACTTATGCTTTCGTTTCAGCACGTGCAAAGCCAGATAAACAGAAGACAGTTGATGGTTTTGCAAGTGTGAACCTAACGTTGCGCTTTCAAATCTCTCCGGCATTGGGTGCCCTTGCCTGAATTACACTGCCAGGTATAATAGACCCCAAACACTCAAACTAGATACTATTCAATAGAAACCATTGGAGAGGATTATGTCGTTTCCCTGATGAAGGTCAGCAGAGAGAAGGAAAGCTCATACTCTACATCGATCTTTATGCCATATCCTACGTCATGATACTTACCCAGACGTTTTGTAGAAATTATAATCATTACTATTTAACTACTCTTAGTACTCTCACTTGCATTGTACTTTGTTAGGGACATTCCAGCTGTATGATCTGGACAATGACGGGTTCGTGTCACGAAGGGAACTTTTAACAATTTTGGAATCAGTGTATGAATTGACTGTAAGTAGCCAGCACAAGAGTTATCACTTAATACTGTAATGAGAAGCCTAATCAAATTTATCAAGAACGTTTTATCACTCGAATTACGAAATAAAGCAGCTAAAATATGGAAACATAACGAGCAGGTTATATAGTTGGAGGGGATGTTCAAGGGAAAAGTGTAGCTTCCAACTATTTACATGTATGACGTGTTTCTTGTGGGAATGTATGGAAAATTGGCCCAGCCTCTGACGGAATAAAAGAAAGTGGAGATCATGTCCGTTTTTTATATTACGATAGTGCAAATCGCATAGCGTAACTAACTTAAATGTTATGTTACCAAACCGTTTAGTATTAATAAAGCCCAACCTGATTAAGTACGAGGAAGTCACCCTTTCGGAAAGACCTATCAAAATAATTTTATCCCTTTTTTTCTTGAGATTTGAAGTGACTAATTGTGATGTGAGCAGCAGTGTGTTTGTTTAATCTTGCTGAAGAGATAGTATACGCAAACATGTCCCTAATAACTCCGATTTCAAAGGAGGCCTTGTGGAAGGGCCATGCCCCTTCCCCCTTGAAATTTCTGCGCTCGCCATTTAAAGGGCAAGGTGAAACGGATATGGCGCTCTAACTTATACCCTAAAGGAATCCTCTTGGTAGTTGTTAGCACATACTGCCGCCTTAGAAGCCGCATTCATCAGAAGAAAAAGCCGGTGCTTTGTTGACAACTTATTTACAAAACCTACGCGTTTTCCACTGACTCGAATAGCAGAATATGTGTCGCTCACGTGCGTGTTACTTTCTACATGTTTTGGTCTACTCGTTTCCTATAAATTCTTCGTTAAAGCTCTTTTACATCACTCCATACGAATGCTGTGATCAGTGTATGGCAAAAAACGTGTACCAATATGAATCAAAAAACGTGTACCAATATGAATCTGTTACTCAAGGCAATGTGCAATATCTGCCTTATGCCCATGTTGATATCACATGGCCATGTTGATATCATTTCTCCGTCAGGCTAGCTATCTAGCTGAACTGAAAATTATATTTAGTGTTTATCTTTTTGGGTCTGCATTTGCTCATATTTTACTGTCATGCTTTCTTTTTAAATATACCTTGTTGAGGGAATCACGAAATTACATTTTATCATCGCGTGCGAATTAAAATGTCTGAGCTAACCTCCGTTCCAGCCTCTTTCGACTAACTTTTGATTGCTCAAATTCGGTCTTAGTCGTAGATCCTTAGACGTCACCAGCTCGTGTGACTTCACGTACCTTAGGCTCCCTTTACCTTTCTTTTACTTTTCAAGCTGCCTGTTTAATCAATACTTCCTGCAGGATGTCATCTTTTCAAACTTTCTCTTTCGTTTTGATTGCAATTCATTCTACAATTACCGGTCTTGGAACTCGTTGAAATGCGTTAGTTGGTGTTATTCACTGTTCGAAATCTCTCTTCTTCCGTGCGAAATGCACTGTACATAATAACTGAGAAGTATTAAAATTGACGAAAATGTGGAGTTTTCATTGCTCAAGCGTAGTTTTGATTTTCACCTGCTTTAACGTTAGTCGATGTTTGGTACGTCAGAAGGATTTACTTTTAACGAATTTTAGAGACCCGTTGTTTTAGAGACCCGTTGGGTAGTGGTGGTAAAACAAGAATTCTGGAAATCTATTATGTGAGAAAATATTTCCTTTCAATGCGAGCTAATGTAAACCCAAGGTTAAGCTTATTTTCTATAAAGGTAGTCCCATACTCTATGGAGAGGGTAGGGGATATGATATGGTAGAGAATCACATGTCTTGAAACACGGCATAATGAGGTAGGGTGACCACTTCCTTTCCTCGCCGCCTTTCATCTTTCCGCAGCTAGTGCCAGGTACCCTCTTTGCCTGCTGAGTTCGCAGGAGTTTGTTAACACATTACAGCAGGCCTTTTAAGATACTTGTCAGCGACGGGGGAAGATGAGGAGGATTGGGGGGGAGGGGGGGCAAGTAGGCTGGGTTCAATTTTTTTTTTCACACTCTACTAAGCTGCCTTTGGTCATTCAGTGGAAAGGGGTGTTTCGTGTCGATATGCATGTTTTGCTGTAAATGTGACACCTAATCTGTCGTAATCAATTTCAATTTTGATAAAGCTGAAAAGTGATCATGGAAAAAATTGACATTTGGCAAATGTTTGGGGGCATGGCCCCCTCTGCCTCCCTGTTCCCCCTTCCTTGCTTGTTCACGTACTTGTTCAACACTCGAGGTATTGCAGAAAGGTCTGCACTTCTCGGATTCGTAAGAGCTAAACGATTATAGGAAGGGCTATCGGTTTTGAACTGTTCTGTGTCCCGATAGAGGTCCCATGTCTGCAACACCCTAGCCAAGATCTGTTCGATTGGCGTTCCGCTGGCCACATGTTGGCCAGAAGCAGTACCCAAGTGGGGCAGGACTTCAGTACTCCTTTGTTTTGTCATTCAGTTGCGAAGTGGATGCACCAAGGTGCTGTTTCAAATGAATTTTCTAAATCGGTGATTCTCAGCTGGGGTCATTAAAATCTTAAATACCTCTTAGAGGGTATTTAAGATTTTAAAGGGGGTTAAGTTGAGGCAAGGGGTACTAGGTGGGTCCCCAGCTAATTGCATGTTTCATAGCTTTTCATATGTCAAATGAAATAAACCAAAGAAAGGGTAGATAAATATTGTCCCAGTTTACTCCCTTGTTGCACACATTTATGTATAAATTCTAGTAAGTAATTTACGATTCTTTTACTGTTAATTTCATGTTGTACTTGTTTAATATCGATGGCGTGAAAGAATACCGAATTCCTTCGGACTCGGGGGGGAGGGGGGAGGGTATTTGGAAATTTTGGTATCTCAAGGGGGGGATTTACTTTCTGAGGTTGAGAAACCCTGTTCTAAATCATGTTTCTTGCTTTTAGATTTCTTTGTGTTTGTTTTAAACTTGTTGTTATCTGCTCCTTATTTGTCTCTCTTGAGGCTTATCGGCCTTTTTTATCACTGCCTTAGTCGTCCAGGATTCGAGTGTAACTTTTAAAAACAGATTTATAGTTCAGTGCTGCTATGTAACTCCTACGCACATATGCTTAATATTATGTTATTATAACGTTAATCCGAATCTCGGACGCAACTGCTTCATGACTGCGGTTCTCAATGCTGAAGTTCAATACAAAAACAAAAGGTTGTTTATCTATTTCTTGTATTACTATGATTGTAAGAACTTTGCTTTCCTTATTCAGAATGGTTCCGTCTACGTAGCCGATGATGAAGACACTCCAGAGAAACGGTTGGATAAGATTCTGTTATTAATGGAAGTTGTAAGTTCTATGCTAGTATTTTGTTGTAATGTTATGTGAACCGTTGTTAACGTTTGTATGCACGTTGAGTGATAGTACTTTAAAATCAACCAATGATTTTCAAGTGACGCTTATGAAACCTACTGAATCTTAAGGCTCAGCCACTACAATAACTTGGCCTGCTATGTCTTATGAATCGTAGACGAAAACGTACTTTTAGACTCTTTTTCTTGTATGTTCTTATACAAATATAACGTTTGTCATTGTTACTTTGGCAAACAATTACCTTATCTCATCCAATCTAAAACCGAGACCCATCTGATGAAGCGAGGATTATTTGACACCAACCCACTCAACGAGTGTCAAAAATATTTGAATTCAATAATAAACATGATTTCATTTTCTTCTCTGAATGTCTTGACATTGAGACATAGCCCACACTTTGTGTCTACTTGACTTCTCCAGCAAACTCTGATTTCTACAGTGACTTTTCTTCTGAACTCGTTAATTAGAGGCTCTTGTCGTCTTTGAAATGTTTCTGTTTGTATATAAAGAATTTTTTGTGTTTTTTTTTAACAATACTGATATACGTTAGTCTGCAGACTTAACGAAATCATTGAAGGCGCAATTTTTGCCATTGATGAGTATAACGTACGGAGTTATGATGAGGTTTCATTAATACTTGATCTGACAGTGTGATTCCAAGCATTGCCCTTAGGCAGTTGCTCTCGAAAAGGAACGTGGAAAATCATAAGAGAAGCAAACGTTCCCTGTTCGTGTCCGTTTATTATCTTCTCTCTTCGATATCTGTTTTGTTGCTTTCTTGTAAAGCATGTCTCCAGTAAGAAGCTGGTAGAACATATAAGGCTGACGGTCCGTTCCGTTCACACCAAAGCTCCACACAAGGAAGTACTATAGTGCAAGTATTAAGGTTATAAAGCACTCGAAGTAAGCAGATTGTGTTAAAAAGTGAGATGTGCTACAAGGAGACATGCTAACTTGATAGGTATTTGCCAATGTATGGAACTCTACTGGGCTGTAATGGATTGCGTAGTAGATCTTAAATTGCTGTTACCAATGTATCAAAAAATCAGTCTG
Organism: Alatinidae sp. Z8VKAUB7J3; assembly: GCA_010016025.2. NCBI lineage: Eukaryota > Metazoa > Cnidaria > Cubozoa > Carybdeida > Alatinidae > Alatinidae sp. Z8VKAUB7J3. The sequence goes on along the minus strand of JAAAKM020002479.1, from coordinate 6,886 downwards.
CTGCTTCTCTCCTTCTGTATGTCCCTTGTATGTTAAAACACCGGATACAGGAGCTATTACGATCAGAGTACTTCAATATTGCTCGACTAACCGCTCGCCAATTTTAAAAGGAAAGTTATCTAAATTCTTAATGGTTGATCGTGTTCCTTGCATCAAAATCCTATCTCTTCCTGTACCCAAAATGCATGCATATGCATAAAGTGTCTATCAGTTACGATTTCCAGATACACCTGACGTCATCATCCGTTCTACTTCTGTTAGTGATTATTAAATTTTTAAATTTTGTTTTCTTCTCTATAGGATAATGACAGGGGTGTAACCCAAGAAGAATTTATAAGAGGGTGCAAGTCTGATCCGTGCGTAGTTCGTGCGTTATCACTTTACGATGGACTCGTTTAAAATGTAAAATAATTCAACTGTATCCCTGTTAAACTATATTTGCACACGGAGTGCTACAGGGTAGCAATGTAGATAGCTATTAATAATTGTTTGGCACAATATTCTCCTGTGCTATGTACGTTGTGTAAGTTGTATTGTTGCCACAGCTCTTGCTAGAGAATAATTTCCAGCAGAGGCTTAATGTCTCTAGAATACTTTATTTATTATACCTGTTAGAATTTAGTCGCTATCTAAGTTATGCTAGTTTATTGCAAGTTTGCAAACAAATGTTTTTATTTGTCATGGTGATATCGAGAATAATATCTTCAACGTACTGGAAGACGAAGAAGGAACTGCTGTCATTATAGTATATGCATTTTAAATGTGTGTATTGTATTGTACTTAAAGTGACTTTCGTATAGACGATCTTGTTGTTGCTTCTGGTTTGTTTGTTGTTTTGTTGTCGCTTGTTTATTAACATGCACTATTATTGTAGAACAAACACATTTTAGTATTTGATAGTTTTAGCAATTCGTTTCAGTAGAGCAGCAACTACAGTCAAACGGTTTTGATTAGTTGTTTCTCAAGGACTGCTGTTTCTTTTTATGGGTAGTCAGTGTAAGTTTCCTTAAACGTACTATGTTTGTAACTGGTTTTCCTACCGTTACCTACGTTTCTCAAGATCAATCTGCGTTGTAAGTACTAAGCTATTTAGACCAAACAAATTACGAAGGCAGCATACAAGGTTTTACAGCTAGGAGATCTATCATTGTTTTGTTTTTATGTAGGCTGGTGTGAGTGGATCGCATCCTCTGTGCCATATAGTATCCGTATATATGGCCATATATTCATTCCCATGTGCCTATATGCAATGGCTGTATATCTACTTCGTGCTGGTATGGTCTTGCGGCTAAGGTCTTTTATTTGCTTTTCATGTATTTAAGTACCTTAGATGAGTCCGGCCGTGTCATTTACAATCTATGGTTGTGTTTCACCACCTGTGTTTATAGACTGCAGGGTCAAGAGATTGATGGTTGTCCCTCTGTATACCAGGAAACCCGATAGGCGCTGTGCAAGTCAAATGTACTTTCCAGCTAGAACTGCTGTCGGTGATAAACGTACACTTCCGATGTAGAGAATTAACTCAGCAGCCACGCAAGGTGCCAGATACACGCTTGGTCTACTTTAGCATCTGCCCATCGTAAAGGTGCGGGCTACTATCGCCTTTGGCTACTTCGCACAGTCTATGCTTCTGCCTCAGTTTGTCACACGACTTGACAGGTAATAAGAGTCAGAGAAATTCAAATTTGTTTAAAGTCAACAAATTTTGATGTTGTAATTTTACGGATTGGTTCAGTCAAAAAAAACTTTAGGTGAATGATTCATTTACCCTCTGGTGATAAAAACGGGACGAATTTCTAGACTTCTATCGGCCGCCGTGCAGATCCTATAACCAGGATACCATCCGAATATTGCGCAGGCTTAAGCATTTGTTGGATGACTTTGGCGTTTTAGAAAGTGGTCTCGGATCTTTTGCGACGATATTTGTGCTTAGCCCAGTGGTTACGCGTTATCTCCTGTAGTCCCCGTAGGGCCCAACGTTCGATGGGGTAGTTGCAGATCCCTGCTTTTGGAAACTGAATTATTCTCCCGGTAAGAATGTCAGACCACTCAGAGCACTCCTAGGACCTGTGGGATAACACTAGCATCTGTAGCCAAGATTTAATAAAAATGCTTAGCTTTTCCTGGTTGATGCTATCGCCCATGATTTGTTGTAAATTCCTTGAATATGGTAAGAGCATCTGTAGCGATCACGCCCGATTTCTTCCCATCTTTTTAATTAATGATGTAGATCGGTACAACGATTCCGAAAGGAAGCATAGGGCGCTAAGATATAGTTTGATATTTATTTAACATAATCTTTCTACTCATAACTTCTGCCATCGATTCACCCAGTAGGCTCACTGTATATCTTCATATGCCAGCCAAAGTTATGATGCTATCGCATTATCAGTCGTATTTCAATTTGTTAAATACTTTTGTTTGTATAGTCACGGAAGCACCATAAAATGTGTTATTGTTAAAGAATTTGAATCGCTCGTATTCGATGTGAAAACCTTTCCCACGTTAAGACCAGTAGATGCTAGTTAATTGGATGGCTGAAGTAACAGGGTGACCACTTGTCAGGAATTGCCTGGAAGTAAGAAATCTTGGCCACGCGTCAGAAAATGTCACGGAATGCCTTGTACGCTACTGTTAATCAGAAAATGTCATGTATATGAATATTTATTTTCATTACAAGTAGATTTTAGTTTACTTAAGATAGTTAAAAGTAACTTGTTGAGTGCCCATTGTGACATTGAAAGTAAGAATAAGTGTAGCACAGTGGTGCAAATTCCCAATGGCAGTCTTTCAATCAAAGACCTCTGATGAGCAATGGACCCGACATTGAAACTACCTTAAGTAAACAGAAAAACCACCAAACAGACTAACTAATAAATAAAGGGCAGCTGGGGCGTCAGAGGGCACCGCCCCGCAATTTAGGCGACCAGACAGAGAAGAAAGCCATGAGGCAGACTCAACCGCCCAGTAGGACCGCCTTTCGCAGATTATGAAAAGCATCTGGCATCGATGAGAACATATACTTCATCCATTCCTTGCCAAAAGGCCAAAGGCCGAAAAGCGACTAATTAAACAAACTCCCGATGGCACTATTACGTACTTTTACATTTCTTTTGTCGTAGGAAACTTGTATCATGCTGTGTAATGATGACATGAATGTTAACGTTTTTATGTGTGAAATTGTTTGGAAGTTCAAGGTTTGAGGGGTCTCTCGGAGTGCGGAATTGATGCCGTGTACATCCAAACTTACTTGTCGATCTCAAGTGGGTCTAAAGCTGTATTAGCTCTTCATTGTAGAGAAAACGTTTAATTTTGATAGATTTTTGTCATTTATCTTGTAGTTAGTAGTTGCGAACTCGTTAGGTCGTTTATTCTACATAAGAAATGGAATGTACACACATTGCAGTATGTACACATTCACTCGGTTTGACTCATTATAAGAATCACAAGGTTTAAATCTGTGATTTATGGTGAACATTAAGGGCTGAAGCTGTACAAAAACGACCATTTTATAAGCATGAAACACTCCCATTCGACAAAGAAAGGGTAATAATGTTATTTGCGGAAACATCGGTGAAATTCGGAACTTCCTTGTGTAAGGCTCATCTGACTCATTCTCTTGGCTACTTTACTTCGCAAAAACATTCTAGAAACAACCTGTGCTGGAATCAGTTGTTTTTAAGAGACAGTGAGGGACATAGTAGGCCCTATGTTTCTTTTAATAGAATTGTTTTAAGCTTTTTTTCCGAAATTGGGTAAGATATTGGAACCCTTTTAGACTTTTAGACTATCTGTCCTTTGTATTGTCTTGTAGTACATAACTAATGTTCTGGTAAAAAAGCCCCGAGATAAGCCTTACCCATTTTGTGGTCATGAGATGTTGCATCCAGATACATAGTAGATACTGGGTTTACACTCAAAGAGAAGATAAACATACTATTTCGTAATAATTTAAATGCATTAATTTGTAACAGGAAAGTATTCCGAAAGGCAATGAAAATTATCGAAGTCTTATTATCACTGGTTCGCCATATTGTAACGGCTCACCGACTAAAGGTATCCTGTAGATTAATTCAGTGTAACTTTTTCATACCTGGCACAATTCCGCGCGATCTCGCATCTCTTTCCTTAAGAGTCACATTCACTGGTACGCATATATTGTGTAGTCTCTCAAGGCTTCACTACTTTGCGAAACACGTAGCATTGCCACTGTTTGAGAATTGAGTCATATGAACCATATATTTATTGGAATCCATCTCCGTTTCCACGGAATCTTGCAATTTTAGCATGTAGAGAATTTTTTAAGTTTTTGCACGTTTCTATAAGTAATATTTTAAGATCACTACCTAAGGTACTGTGTATGCACCGTATATTCGGTGTTAAATAGAATAAAATTCTGTAAGCTATTATTTTATGACGTAGATTTTGATGAACACAGTCTTGTGAATAAGACTCTTAATGAACTTGTAAGCACAATACACCAAAGCACAGCAATGTCATTGCAAATCCACGTGTCGTTTTATGTGTTTTACAACCTTCATTGTAATGTGTGAATTTAGAATTACATGAATGGTTTATTTTGGCGTCGTTTTGAGCGTAGAAACTAAACAACAATGTACGCGGGACGAGTTTTGTTCGCGTGAATTGAAGTTTTATCTGGTAGGCATGCGCAGCTTAAGACTCAGCCTTCAGTTGCATAGACGAACTTCAGTTTGCGCTAACAATGGAACCTTTTCACGGAGAAACTCGTACTTTAAGAAGCTGTTAAATATAGATCTTCCATTCTGTGATACAAAAGTGATACAAAAGTGACACAAAGTCACATTCTTTGTATTACATTTCTTCTTCAAAACCCGTTTAGCCTTTATGGCAAAACCCATTCTCTTTTAGAAATCATTACAATAATATGTTTTGATTTAACGTAAGCATTTGCCAATAAATTGCCTTTGTCAACGTTTATCGCTCATTGCCATGCCTTTAAACTTGAAAGACAATAAACATCATGAGTCAATAGATATTTACGTGTTATGTCGTCTGATCAGATAAAGAACCGCCTCCTCTGTTAGAATTTTCCATGGAAAACTTTGCAGTTAGTGATTAAGCCCATAGAAAGAAGATAACCTTAAAAGTTGAAGGAACAGTAAGACTTATTTCAGGTTTTAACTTAATATCTTGTCTTATCTATAAAATGACGTGTCATTAAAATTGATTGTATGTGTCACACGCTCTGATACACACATAGTGGGAAAGCTTATCACCTCCCCCTTTACTAACTTTTTATGAGAATGTTACTATTATTATAATAAACCCTCTTCAATGAAAACTGAATGTTAAAAACTATTTAAATACAACTAAAGAAAGTTGTAACTAAGGAACCTTTCCGACTCAAAATAATTAGTGGGATATCAGTCCTTGAAGACCGATGCTATACATCAAATAGGCATTTGCTCATGCAATATGCAATAGACCTTAGATCCAAGATAGAAGAAACAAAATCTTTCTCTCCTTGGTCCTCTTTTCAAGCACTGACCGTTTTTCAGTTTGCAACCTAAGCAGTAAGACCTACTCTCAGATTCAAAGTGTACAAAATTACTTATTGACAATTAAAAGGGTAGCTTAGAGCCTTGCGGGTACGAAAGAAAATTTAATAACCGAAGAGCGCGAAACGATTAGTAGGATTTCGTTCCTTAAATGCAATGACCATCTGCGATCCTTCGTACAAAGACACGAAAAAGACATGTCACGAACTTTGGCAACTGAAGCCCCATCTGCAATATAGTAATTAGTGTTGACAAAATAATACACACCGTTGCCTCACCCTGTATTTTTTCCACAAAGTTGTGTTATGATGTGGAAATAGGGATGAAGTATTGTAATTTGATACCAGATACATGGAACGAGGACTTAAGAATATCTAAATATAATCTTAGGCACCTCATCATTTTGCTTATAGATTGAAAAGCATCAAATATGAAAAAAGGGCGTTTTTGAAAGATGCTAAAACATTCACATTATTTGGCAACTGATGCTTATTTAGACTGGAGAAATCACTCAGCATCATGGCATAACATCAGGAAGCGTTTTCTGTTGCACTATTTTCTACAATGATATAACTTCATCAAACTTTCAGAACGCCGAAAATCCTGTAGAGTAACATGTAGATTGCATGCATGCATTTAAAACTGAGCGGGATGTGACTCAAAGGGAGGGCGTAATATAAATTGGCAGTTTGCAACTGTTGCGTTGGCTGTCTGCATGTTTCGTTCTTTGACTGTTATGCTGCGCAGATGCATCTTAGGCAGAACATTATCTCATGGGATTAGAAAAGCCGCAAGTAAGCTTTTGTTAGAATGGAATGCGGGTTAGTAATTAAAAGAAAGATAACATGAGCGGTACGTCTTTCCAGCTTTGGGCGTGGGAAAATTACCTTGAGATCATTCTTGCTTTTATGGCATTACATCTAATGACTGCTAATGGAGCCCAACTAATGAGAGAGTGGGATAAACTTCGCTAAAGGAAAGGAAAGCGAGACGGATACAGGAAGCTTGAAAGCAATAAGAATAGTTGAGACGGAAAGCTGATAGGAGTTCAAAGTGTCTTCTTCATTACATTTGGGGTTGAAAGTTTGCGCTTGTCTGCTGACACACGAAAAGGATTATACGTTTTACCTTAATTACTATACTACTTTGTATATGACAATACAGTTAGAAGTCATAAACAACGTTATACAGAGGAAGTTCAAGGAAGCCACAATACAATGTGTATACAACATTTAGATGCTAAATGCGTTAAAATGAAACTTGCATATGTAGCAAATATCTCTTACTAAGCTTGTATCTTCACGTCTCTCACCGATTCAGTTTAAGGTCAATCCAGTTCAAAATTG
>JAAAKM020002476.1:0-13409 GCA_010016025.2 Alatinidae sp. Z8VKAUB7J3 | reverse complement strand
AAGCTTTTCAGCCTACAACATGAGTCGTCTCTTTAGAGGTCTATTCGGATTTTGTACCACCAACAATCTTTTCAAATTTACAGATCCTTATTAAAGAAAGCCACAAATTTATCCTCAGTCTGCCAAACTATGCTTCATTCATCGGTACACTAAAAAAGTTTGCTTCCCAACTTCATCCAAAAAGGGCCTTGCGAATAGACATTTAAACACTCTTAAATACATTCAAAGTCTTGCGGTTCAAACACCTTAAAGGAATCTATCATTCGCCGCTACGATATCAAAAGAAAGAGTAATTTACGGATTCCCCACATGCAAAAAGATTGCGGAAGACGACGATCAATCATTATACAATTGCGTAAAAAGGCGGAATCTTTCCGATAGTCCCTTTATTTAAATTGACCCGAAAAGTTGATTCGTGATACAAAACTTGAATATTGCGTTGAGAAACGGATTCGTTTTGCTAAACGTTTTTGCCATACACTGATCATAGCATTCGCAGGGAGTGAAATCAGACAGCTTTCTCATTTTACTCAATACGAATGCTGTGATCAGTGTATGGCGAAAACATTTAGCAAAATGAATCCGTTACTTAACACAATATAAATTGACCCTTGTCTTATTTTTAAACAAACGTCAAGAACTATATGTTTAGTTAAGTCATTTTCGATGGGTTTCAACTAGTTTTCACATTTTGGGCGATTGTTGAAATATATGTGACTTTGGTTACATTTATTTGGATGCAATTATAATTTTATTCTTTTTGTTTTTATTTTCATGTATTGCTTATTGAAATAATAATAATGATGATTTTAATCCACCAACTGTGGATGATTGGCAGCCAATGTGGTGACTAGAGGAATAGAGTATGTTAACATCAGAGGTCACCTAGCTCAGTTCGTGAAAAAGGCGCTACGAAAGCTTGGATCACGGATTCAATCCCCGGTGATGCCATATTTTCTATTTCTCTAGTACCTCTGCAAACTCATATTTTTAATAAGTTGAACTGGACCAAATCTCGGTTTGTCCTTTGGCAAGGACAAGCAACCTTGCCAGGGTTTCAAGATAAAAAGGCTGGCCCAGAGATAAGATCATTTTCTCTTCTTTCTTTGGTACCGGAATCATGGCATAAGCAACCTCGATCCCCTTAGCTGTCTCTTACCTACCCTTTGTTAGTACTCCACTCTGGTATAATGTACCTTCTTTCCGTTATTTCTCATCCTCTCTGGGGAGGAGGCCTCTTTAGCCTTGGTTGGCAGCCCTTCATGAGATAGTGCCTCGATGAAAATGCTGGTGGTAGTACTATCTTATCCCCAACGAGCCTCTTTTTTGAGTGAAAATAGAAATCACATGAAAAATAGAGTTCGAAGTAATGTCTTGAATTGTACTAGACACAGTAAAACTCAAGGTTCCTTGTCCGGCATATATCCCGTGAGAGAGCAGCATGCCCCTAGTCGTCATTTTGCTACTTCCAGAACTGCTTGGGAAAAAAGGATGAATATAGTGATAATGGAATGCTGTTCCTTGAATAAACCTAACCTTGAGGGAGGAAACGAATCAGGGGATCTTGACGTAGACTGCCTAGCATCTGGATGGGACTGGTTATTTAAAAGTACCAGAACAGCGGTTGTGTGACTAAGCACGTATAATTAGAAAGAATGGTTGGCTAGCAGAAGTGGCCTTGGAAGAAATAAAAAGTAAGCGTAAAGCAGCTAAAACTAACCAATAAGGAGCATGGGTTGTGGACGAGTACGATAGTAATGAATTGGAGAGGGAGATGATAATTCCTGTCGAACAGGTTGATCAATGGAACAGAGAACAGAAAAAAAATGTTGAAGCGACTAGTTGCAATCAAGAACAAGGGTATCGTTTAACGGCTCCCTAGTTTAGAGAAGATAGATAGAAAATTTTGAATGGCTGGAAGAGAAATATGAACGAGGTATTAAAGGATATTAACACGGAAAACATTCATAAGTGTGGTGTTATCCACCTAAAGTTTGGGAATGTTGTGAAATTGAGCTAATCAATTGTGTATCAAGGTAGGTGGGGGATACTGGGTCAAAGCGTTTGAAAATGCTAGAAGCGGAAAAGATAAAGGAGGAGAAGATGGAGACTTTACTTAAAGATGCATACCTGAGAAGAGTAAAACTTGCTATGGCATCAGGGTTTATGGGAAAAGATATGGTCAAAGCCTTTATTATTCATGTGTCTTGGGGCAGGTATTATCAAGTTGAAAAAAACAGTTACAAAATGTTGATAGAAAACACAATGAATAAAGAGCTCTTGGCTAGTGACTAGTGGCTAGTCTTTACGTAAGCAGAAAATAAGGAAAAACAGGAATGATAAGTTGTAAGTAATTGTATTAAGGAGAAGGAAGATAATTTAGCATGGTATCAAAAAAGTGAAAGGAATCATCCTGATCAAAGTGGGAAAGTTAAAAACAATCTGTTCGAAAGAAGCAATAACACTAAATAAATATAAATTTAAAGTGAAAACTGGCCTTGTAAAGCAATGGGGAAAAAAGCAAATACACGATTTGGAAGAGAGATTAAAATGGCTTAAAATGTGAGACCTAAAACAATGTACTGAGAATCTCATGTGTTCGGGAGCAAGCCTTCAGGACGCATTGCATCAAACACCATGTTCACAAAACAGAACAGCCACCATTATGTAGAATATGTAATGCAAAAGAAGAGACTGTTATTTGACTGTTCTAAATTGGCAAAAAGCTTGTATGAATAAGACTGGAATGGTTGCGAAGACCCAGGTAATGTCAAAGACTACTCTCCCCGAAACAAGGCTTATTTTCCTTGCTGAAGACACAGGAGGGACATAGCAGGAGAACTACGTTAATTTAACTATTAACTGCTTCCTAGCTAAACTCTACCGGGCAAAGTAGCATCAATGTGTCCTTCCTGTTTTATAATACCCATAATGAAAATAGCTTGATTTGACAGAAACTGACGTTTCATTCTCGGGAAAAATTAAGAAATTTCTTAAGACATGTCGACCTTTTCTGTGCAATATTTTTTGTTGTTCATCCTTGAAAAAGGGCTACTTTTCTAGGAAGAGTAACCGAGTGAGACAGTGGAGTCATAACTCGAAGATTGAGTAGCCTAAGGCGCAGCTGCCCATCTAGCTCCAGCTTCTTTTATATCTTCTATCTTAATATCTATTAAAATATTTATATCAGTGCAAGGCAACTGTTGAACCCATTTGCCCTGAACATTGCTTTGAAACAAGTATAACTGCCTCTGGAGGGCAGGCACGATATCTTTTGTACGCTCATTGTCAATAAATCTTACTGCTATTGAATCTAGAATGTCTGATGTCTGATGACATATAGCTCAAACTACTTGTGCGGAGATTTATGTTCAAAGATTCGATTAAAATCTGTCTATTACTCTATTCCTGTACTTCATTTGTCTTTATAGAATTGTACTTTATAGCTTGTGTAGATGCAAATAGATAGCTATAACCCTCGATTTTAAAAATCACTTTATTTGGAAGACGTTTTGGTTGAATGAAACTTTCAAATCCTTTGCAAGGAATGCCGCAATCAACTAAATTGTGGAAATGGCCTTGCTGTTGATTGTACTTAAGTTTGCTGGGAAGACATTGAGTTTTTTCAAACTCAGCTTTCTACACGCCATGGCCACAATAGAATGAAAAAAAACCAAAGGGGTTTATGTCTACCTTAAAGTTGTCTCTCTGTCTTATCTTTGGTCTTCCCCTTCATCTTGGCATGTTTGTTTGCATCTTCTCTCCCACGTGGGTTTCCTTTGTGCATCCTCTTTATATGCCCATGCCGCTTCAATCTTCTCTGTCATACTATATCATACGTTAACATCAGTTACTTTCAGTTCCCTCTTGATGTCCCATCTCCTTTTGTCTAACACTCGACACCACTCCTCTTTCCTTTTTAGCACATTTTTGTTTGGTGTTTCCTCTTTCTTCTTTCCAATCCTCCGTATTTATGATGTAAAAGTTTTACAATATTATCTTCTACATACTTTTTGCCAGACTGTTAGAAAGAAAGAGAATTGAGCTAAAGTATATATCTTTTAAAGAATAAAAACTAAAGTTTCTAAAGGAAAATAGATATTAAAAGCTAGATATCAAAATACTTGACACTTTCAAAATTGTGACAATTAAGAAAAAAGAATTAACAAATTATAAAGACAAAAATGAAAACAAAATATCATGTAAAGTGCAAGATTATGCTGGCAACTTAATTTCTTTGCACTAAGACAATAATCAGGAAAATTACAATAATTGATTGCACCAAATAAAGTTTGATTGTTAAAGGTATGAAACCGTAGTGACGTTATTCTTAAAACCAATAAGAGAAAGACCTTTTTCTGCGAATCGGTTTTCAGATCAAAGTAATTGTAAAATCAATGATGTCAATTTAATTGTTACTACCATTTTCTGTAGGTTGATTTTAAAAATAACTGTTAATATAAGATTTACAACTAACGAGTCATACTACTCATACTAATTTTTATCCTTAACAACTACTGCCTCTGGTAACAAGCTTTAATTAACTAAACGAAAGAAAGCCGTTTGAGATAGTATCTGCTAGCACTAGATACTTCCCTGTCCAGGCACTGATACGAAATAATCTATTCCTCACTCACATTCAAGGTTTACTTTCTTTTTAATAGTTGTTTTATAAAAATGTTTACTCATTAGTTTTCATACTCAATTAGGTTAACGTACCCCATATCCCCCTCCCCGCAATAACGAATTTACAGCTTCCCTTTTTTAATAGTGCAAAATAAAATTATAAAGTTCTAAATTGAAGTCTTAAAGAATGTGCATTACTCATTGAGGAATAACAGCAGCTTACGTTATCAAAATGCCCCATAACTTAAGTTTATTCTAGAGTTAACTTTGATCGAAACCATTTATTCACTGTGCGCAACTATCACGGCAGAGAATTGACTCTTTAGTAACGAACACTAAGTTGAAGCCTTTAATTAGGGATTTTGGTCTGATAGTGAAGTCAAACAGCAACAGTTTTGACATTGGGGTACCCATTTGTGTTACCAACTTAAACCTTACAGTGAACAAGATCGTAAAATGCAGTAAACCATTTGAAAAAGCTAACATTGTCTATCAATCACTGCGGAAGCCAAAATATTTGTTTAAGCAATCAGGCGGAAGACATAACATCAGAAAATAATTATGGTCATCAACCTTTTTTGAATTGAGGAATACAGTGACATGTTTAATGGGAGTAAGAGTATAAGCATTTCACCAATGACTTTTTGTGACGTTGCTTCCGCGCAATACTTCTCCATCTGGTTAGGACCTAAACTTAAATATTAAAAAATATTAATAGTGAGTAAAGGTTTGGGATTCCTCATCCACCCAACCCCCATTCCCCGCCCATTTGCGTCTTGTGTCGTGGAAACTGTCAATGATAACTTTTACACTTGTATGTTTGACCCAACGGTTCATCGTAAATCACTTGTAGATTATGCGTGTACATCGATGATGCAACTTTTACAGTGTTGCAGACTTAATTATGAGATTTACGGCTTATATGCATCTCAGCTCTATAATAACCTTATAATGACAGATGTTAAAAGGATGAAAGGTGGATTTATACATTATCCTCGACTCCACCAAATTATTAAGAAAACTAGTTCTCGATAATCCAAATGCAATTAACAAAACAGATGTTTATGCAATTCAATTACAATATATATCCACTGCCATGAAAACGTGGCAGCTGAAGAGAATATTACCATCAATTGCCAAAAGGCCAGAATTTAATACCCATATTCGGATACAAAATTTCAATAGACCCAAGCCCCAATGAAACCCTCATGCTGACGTCTGCAGAAACGTTTCAGTTGAGCTTAAAAGACCTTCGATTCAAACTCGATTGTGAGTGTCTGAGATTCCACTCGGTATACTTTTAGCATTCTATGGAGACTGCACTGCTCAAGAGTTAAGCCTTTACTCACTTGTGGTTTATTGCGATTATCACAATTAAAGAACAGCTACAATTGTGTCATATCAGGACATTACAGGTAGTCGTTGTATGCCCTGCTATCGTGATAAACCACGGATGATTGAAGGGAACAAGTATTATAATACGTCTAATTTAACACTCCCTGGAACTAACCCTGCTGCAATTAGGAAAGAATGTCTTTGGAAATGATCATATATCAGCAATACAATACAGAAAATAACACTTGCGATCAACAATAAATATGTCTACAAGAGTTTGTAAGAAATAATAGCAAGACATATGCAAATGCTGGTCAGTGTTTAATCACTCATTCCCCTTCCTCCCTATACAGACACAGCTGTACCGCCAATATTACACTCAGTACTATGCTTCTTCAGTATATGCGATAATCTTGAAAATGGTTCACTGGTTGATGTGAGAAGAATTGCTACGTCTATACGTACCTGAGAAAATAGTGTAATTACAGAAAACTGCTTATTTCCTGTTCCAAGCCATTGTTCCACTTCAGAGAAAGAGAGAGAGAGAGAGAAAGAGAGATCCTCAGTCAACATATATTCTTCTCCAACATCATGAACTGCAAAGAGATGGTAGGAGGAATAGACAGCTTGAACTAATTCAGAGCAGGCTGTAAAACAACTGGTTAATTACATTTTTAAAGTACTGTTTACTTTACATGGTTTTTCCATTCAGGAAATATAATTTACTATCGTTGTTTTATATTGTTGGAGCACCCAATTTTAATGCATGCATATTACAAGACTTTGATAAATAAAAAACTAGTCTTATAATTGGACAACTTCATATGTTGTCTAGCATTTTCATTTTAATTCTGGGGTCCATATACATTTAACGTCAGTTTTTACAACTAGATTTTTAAGAAAGGTTTGAATAGAAATTTTCTTTCTTGGGAAAGTAACCTTTCTTTGGAAGATAGTAGACACATAATCTGTCAATACCTAATTCTCCTAAACAACTGTGGAATTACTGGCTTTTTTTGTTTTATCGGTTGCTGTCCTACAAGATAGTTACTCAATTCTTTAAAGTGTTCCAAACAAAAACAAGACAGATTGATAAAACAAATCATGGTATAAAGTTATTTTTGATATGATAATGTAATACTGCTTATGAGGTTGGAGTAGAGCATTCAGCCAGTCACACAATAAATCACACCATCATCTAGGAAAAGATTGAGGAGTTCTTTCTCCTGACCCATATTTGGATCCTATACACAAAACATACCATGTTGAAACTGGGAAAAGGATAATACCATTTATTTTCAAGGCTTAACGGTCTGGTGTGCTCTTATTTCTGCAGTAAAAGAGTTGGGTCCTATTCATATATGTATTTCAAGCATGTCGACTATTTTGTGTAGCCATAGTCTACGATAGCCGTGATTTTAAACTGCTTGAAAGGAATATCATTCATCAAATCGATAATGAACATAAGAACTATACAAATACATAAATCAAAACCAGTTGCTTTAGATATAGGTTGCGGTTTATTCTACTATTTATCTCACCCTTCTTTACGTCCTTAAGTACATACCCTTAATACAGATCTATATTTCCATTATTCGTATTATGGTAGGACTAAGTTGTTCGGTTGTTTGGTAATAGTATCTGCAAAGGTAATGGAAATGTCAATCATAAATAGAAAGATTTGGTGTAAGCCAAATAAATTAATTAATAAACGTTTCTACAAACCTACAAAGTCGTAGACCAATGCCTTAAAGAGCTTAGATCTTTCTGCAGTGCAGAAACGTTGCCGACATTCAAAAGTAGAACAGCTTACAATTGCTTTGGAAAAGAGACTGGAACGCAGTTACTTTTTGAAAAATTGTGGATAGGAAAAAGCTTAAGTTTGAAACCTTAAAAATATGTGACTACAAACAAGCAACATAAATCTCTTGACTACCAGTAAATATCAATCATAAAGTGTAAACAACTACTTCATAATTATTATCTTATGTTCGTCTGTTGTTTTAAACTTGTTTTATTTCAGATGAACTCCCAATAACCAGTGGTAATCTTTACCAACTCATATAAAGCATATAATGTAGTTAACATAACTACATGGACGACTTGAAAGTCATTTGTAACAATTTGTAGCAAAAGTGTGAAATATTCTACTACAATTTATTAGAGATGATGAAAAAATAAACTCTATAATATAAATAAGATGATGAAAAAATAAACTCTATAAATCACTATTTATTAAGTATCTAAATTAAATTTACGGTAGGCGATTAATATTTGACTGGATAACTGCAGATGTAAAGAATCCTAAACTATTTTTCACACCAAGAAAAATAAATGAATTTGATGACATTTCTTTCAAATTTGTTAAAAGTGTGAAAAAAGCACCGTATTCTAATCTTTTAGTGGTTTTAATTTTAACTCCATTTCATGAGTACTGTAGACCAGTTTTTCTAATAATGGGATTATTACTTTAAGTTACTAATAGATTTTAAGAGAATAGATCCAATCAGATTTTCTTACATGTTTAACTAATACTGACGGTACCTCACAAACACAAACGCATTCGCACATGTTTAAAATCAACTCCTAGCAAAACTGCAACATGCTACCATCTTGTCTTTGTTATCTACTGCAAGACGCTTTGTGGCTCCTTCCCTTATTGAGGTCTTTTTTCTTATTGATATATCATATTATAGTTTATTGAATACTCTTGTCACCTTGTTCAAGGAATCAACCATTCACTGGAAACATTCCTATTTGCTGATTGTCATTTTCTGATTTCTATCTAATCACGTTCATCAAAGCAATAACAATTTTCACTTTTTGTCTGCTTAATACTTCCTGAGTCATCATCACAACAATACCTAGCCATTGGGACGAGTGTGTGATATAGCGGTACCCATATCCCAACTGTATATGAAAACACTAGGCTCCATTCAGAGTGACAGATTTTTCGTTTACATTAAAGCATTATTCTTCCACCGTTCATTTAGGATTGTTAAGATTGCTGATAACTTTGGCAAGTGAAGAAAACACTGTCATTTACGAGTCACTGGAGTGATGGAGCATGTGATGGTGTGGTCCTGCTTTGAAAAACAACAACCAGGGTTTAATCCCAGCGATGGAAGCTTTGAAAATGTTCTCAATGACAGTCGACTCACCCAGTTAAGTAGGGAAATTTTGACAACTGGAAACTGGTCAATTATATCTATTAAGCGGAGTAACGCCTCAACTTGACATCAACAATCACAATCCTCTCCATTTGTGAGCAATACGGCAGTACCTCCTCATAATCATCAGACAACAATGACATACTGTCATGCTGCATTACCTAGGCTCTAATGTTGTTATTACCAAAAATACGTTTCCTCTTCCTCTCACTCTTCAAAAATGATTTGAATTTTCATTTTTAGTAAATTTAAGTAGTAACGGAGCTGACTAAGCTAGTAAACCTTTCATCTGTGAGAGAGGGAGGGAGCATCTTTGACACCTGAACAGGCTGAGAGGTAACTTAAAGGGAGACGTAGAATGTTTCTGAGGCGCATGGCCGGCCTACGTCCTTTCCCTCGGCTCCGGGGCTATTATTTTATTCCCAGCCTGCAGTGTTTGGTTCAGAGCCAGAAGCAGTTATTGACGAGCAATCAGTAGAAACTGATGCGCGTTCTTGAGGTTGCATCAGAACATCTCTTACAGAGTGTTATGGTTGTTACCCTTGTTGTGCATTTTTGTGATTTCTCCTTATATCTATAAGTATGTATGAGCGGGCAACTGTTTGCTCAGCTGAATAGCCGTCTTACAGAACGTTCGTGAAAGTGGCGAGGCAGAAGACAATAAAATGTAAATATCACGTAATTTTTACTCATAATTATCACGAAGAGGTACGGAGGCCTCGTCTTATAAATACAGATATGATTCACATGAATGGCTAAGGAGGCTCTTTGATTTCTCTCATATGGACTGTGTTTGATCTATGAATTAACATAGAGATGATACCAAACGTCTTAATTTTGCTACACTAAATTGACGAGCTGAAAAGAACCAGTCACACGCGCCTTATTATAAATGAAATCTACGAGTCCATTACGGTTTTGATTCTTGACCAGATGGTGTAAAGTGGTCCTATCTCAAAATTCGAAGAATCCATTCAATGGGTGCCAGATGGAGTCTGTCTCTATCTATATTTTAACAACCGAAGTGATGCACTTGCTTTCATATCCTGTATTATAACAGCATTGTATTTGGTTACAGTCGGTATTACGATAATAATAGTTCTAATTATGAATGATAAGTTGCCTTAAGTTTTTACGTCTGCGCTCAACTGGGGCAAGGACCTCACTGATATATAACCGTCGAAGCCCTTTTGGAGGTCATATTATGATATAATATGATTATAATATTATGATATGATATGCCACTCCTCCATTTGATTTACTATGGAAACCGAAACAAATGGGATGCTCCCTTTTCTAGGGGTTCAATTGCTTAACTGCGCCCCCAGGTTTGAAACTAAGGTTCACGTTAAACCAACAAACACCGTTTTGTTGCTACATTTCCATAGTCACGTGGATTAACGTTATAAACGTAGTCTTATCAAGACCATGCTTGATGGGGCATACCGATTATCGTCCAATTGGACAAATTTCTCTGATGAGTGTGAGCGTCTTTTGGGTGTGCATTTTTAACACTCAAGTATCCACCACATCTATTATGATATCATGATAAAATATAGACTTCCTTTTAATATTTTGTTGTTTGCAACCACATGTTGATTGAAATAAACCTTCTTGCACAAAAAATCATAAAAAATCTCAGTCTCCAAGCATCTATTAAAGTATCATCGAGTAAGGGTCATGGGTTCGAGTCTCGGTGGTGATATTTTCTATCTCTGATATCTCTAGTGTCTTTAAAACTAATAATCTGTTTCATCCTGTTATTGCCATTTTAAAAGATGTAAAAGACCATGTTTAAAAGCGAAATGGTATGCAAAGTCACTCTCTATCACTCTTATGATTGATATATCTAAAAGAAACATCCGGACTACAGAAGAGCCCTCGGACAGTAAAATATAACCTTTAGACTATTAACTAGACTAGTGCCTTTCTTAACAACATAGCATCGTAGCTGCTGCTGCAGCCAAGCTCCTATTGTGACAATAAATCCACCATCCCGATAGGCATTCGACACTAAACTATACCGGAGCTTTTCCCAATCTGCCACAACGCCTAACCATTTTGTCCCTATAAATGGTGAAAACCTCGGGAAATCTGCCAAAGAGTGATTAAATCTCAAACCCTGCATTATTAGCAAAACGTATAAAAACTGGGTGATTTTAACTGGCAGATCCCCACTACCCCTAATGGTGCGTAATGCCTCCCCTTTCATAACTTTCGTAAATAAATAAAGAAAACGATAGTTGATTACAGAGAAAATTACACCATTCTATATAAGAATGGAAAACTTTATTATATAAACTATTTCAACTACTTTAAGAAGATAAAATATTTATCGAGTCTCTGATAATTGTCCACCTCCCTTCCACCCGCCTCCTTTTCAAATCTACCATTAACGCTATTAATACTGCTAACTTTTAACGTCTAATCTTTTATAAATTTCGGATGTCACTATGGAAATACAAAGTTAGCAAACAGACACCCAGACAAACAGACATGGAAATAATCACATGTTTTAAAACCTCTACTGCAGGTACTGCTTCTATCTTGAGTTACTCTTCCCACCTTTTTACTGTTTATTTGTATCATAACTTGTCCTTTCCCTATTGAGAAAATATTTTCAGAATGTTATACAGGTTATGGATTGTTTTAAACAAACGATGAACTAATTATAGCAGGTAATGTCGAATTGTATGAGCAAGTCCACTGCAATGGATTGAGTATGAATTGGAAAAGTGAAAAGGACTTTGAACCTGCCCGATCTCAAACATAACGTCCCTTTGTTCATTGATAAGGACATTTGCATGCTGTTCAAACTTGACTGCATTGTTACTAAAGGGCTGGTTGATAGCTAGACGACACAGGGTAGATGATATCGGGGGAGGGGTTACGTGACCCGCCATTTCTTTACAATGGATTGTCAATGGATGCAAGACCACACGCAATCCGTTTGTAGAGAAATTTGGTATGCAACATATTCTTTACACCCGCCGTTAGGGTAGACAATTATCATAAAATTGCTGAAACTGATGATGATAAGCAAACGGAGATTGCGATATAAGTATTTGACAAAACAAAACAGTTTTAGGAAGACGTAAAAACCTAATATTTGCTAACGTTTCAGCGTGAAATAATCCTGTATACGGATTTCACGGTGCTATAAGATTTTGTTTACTAAAAATCATTAACTGAATTGTAACAAGTAAAATGCCAGGCGGAAAACGCAATCTGCTTATAAAAATTACAGCCAGGCTAAGTATCTTTAACGAAAGAGACATATTGATATATTTTTATTCCTTTTTATTGAAAACTAAACTAACGTTTCGTCAAACAGAACTGTTGACATCTTCAGCGTAAGTATAAACTGTATGCTGCTAAGTGTAAGAATAATCTGTACGATCTGTACGATGCAGAGAAAAATTATCTAAAGTAAACACTACACAGATGTAAACAAACAATATCAATAAATCATTAACTGATTTTGTTATTCTGATTGCTATTGTGTGTTAGTGTGATCATAATTTAGATGGATAACCAGAGAAATTGAATACTGTGGGGTTCTTTTGAATAAAGAGAGCTTTATGTTTTTTCGGAGACTCGTCGTGATGCGTTCCTTACTTAAGGGCGTCTTTGATTGTCTAAAACTTGTCAACTGTAACTGTAGTTAGATTAATTTAATAGGCGAATACTTTTAATGAAAATATATAATACATCTATTTTTGCAATACATTGACCTAACTCTCATACATTCCAAATAAATAGTTTGTTTGTGGTATAAAACAAGAATATTGCACGAAATAGCGAAAACATTATGTACTTAAAAGCTTTTTTTCGTCTGACACTCCTCAGAGTACTAACGTCAAAATGACCGAAATAGAATGCGTGAAAGAGTATACACAACTGTATTTTGAAGGAGCCAATCAGAAATTGGACTGCTTGAATGGCTTGTGTTTTTGGACCAATCAACGTCCATCAGCGTCCACTACAACAAGATTAATTCCAAGACATTCCGCATACTTATTGTTATCATAAGGATACTTATTCGTTCTAAAGCTCTGGTTGCATTTGCCATTCGTGAATCTTAAAGTAATTGTACATGTCTCTTACATACTTTCATGATTATGTATCTTAGTAGAGGTACAAAATATTGAATGAAAACGATTCCAAAACCTTTTAATTTCTTATTAAATTTTACGTTATTATAGTAATTGTCTTTCAAACATTTAGTTGTTGATAATTTGTGGGGGGAATTCAAGTATTTCGTCAATATTGTAGTTC
>JAAAKM020002475.1:0-13409 GCA_010016025.2 Alatinidae sp. Z8VKAUB7J3 | reverse complement strand
AAACTCTACCATCTATGGCAATGGCTGAGTCAAAAAGCATTAGAATATTTAAAACTTAAAGCTAATGGCTGGCTGACAGGCTGACTGATTGACTAAACGAATCAATAAAACAAATAAATGAATGACTTCAAATGAATGAATGAACCAAAGATGTGAATGACTGCGGCATTCACTGGTCTTAACCGATCAGAGATTCCACTGTTCCACAGATACTGATTCTGCTACATGCCACTATATAAAGGCTGTTCCCTTAGATAGTACATATAGTTCGATGAAATCAGTGTCTGGAAACATTGTAACGTTCAATAGTTATCATATAGAACATATAGAACATATAGAACAATAAAATTATGTTTTGGGCATTTTTGTCCCTAAATGCTACAAATGCCACAGCATCTATTCTCATCTCCTTTCAAGGAATGTTGCAGCTTGTTGTACACTTGTCAAAAAGACTTATGTAATGTCATTGAAAACATTGTGTCTAAAGCTTCTATAAGCCATTCAAAGAGCACTCTCTTTTAAATCCCCGGAAATTATCAGTGTATTTAGATATTGAACTACTGAATGCTTTCCATCCAATTTATCACACTTGATGAAAATGGCAAGATTTGATACAGATAACGTTCATTGATTGTCTGCACACTTTAAAATGTTATCACCAATAAGCTTATCAGCAAATGTCAAAGAGGCAGATTACCAAACTCACATGTTAAAAAGAGACTTGATATAAAATGAACTATGAAGCCCCATAGAAAGATGCATTTCAATCACTACTTCCTCACTAGAACCACGTTTGTTTGTTTATCTGTGTTTGTGTAATCACTGGTCTGCATATACAGAGCAAGTCATATAGAGCAACATTCACTATCAGCATCAACAAACTCATACTCTTTGAAAAGAACACTAGAGAAATAGGAAATATGTCACCATTGGGGATCGAACCTATGACCCATACGTTCTCGGTGTGTGCTCTACCAACTGAGCTAGGTGGCCTCTTATGTTAACATATATAACCTATTTCTCTAGTCACAACATTAATTCCAAATCATCCACCAGTGAACATTGACATCCAGCTCTATGCAACTGGAGAAAAGCCTGTCTGTGCCATGTGACTAGGCCAATAAAGGACTGCCCTTCGGCCCAACTATCTGTCAAAAGCCCAGTGAAGTTAGAAATTATAATTGACATGTTTTCTATTTCTCTAGTGTTCTTTTCAAAACCTAACATTTCAAATCCCCTTTTTTCAATGATAAAATCATACTACTTTGATTTATAAGTATTTATCCGATAGTTTGCAATGGGTATGATAAACTGACCACTAAGATACAAGATGGATACATCAGTAAAATAGCTTACCAATTCCAGATGTCAGTAGTGTTCCATCACATTTGGCAATGACTTCTATAAACTTTTTTGCTGCTTCAATGTCCATGCACCTTGTCAAAGCTTCAGCAGCAACGGCATCCAATCTGATACTTTTAACAAAATCACTCATCTGGGAATCAGCTTGTGTTTCTGGTTGTTTTACTGTTGATGGTGGTGCATGTTCCACACATTCAAAAGTCACTGGAGCTTCATGTGTCTTTGGCATATTGTAAACCTATCAAAAAAGAACAATACTGTGGAATTATCATTCTGACAAGCGCTTGTGATTGGATTACCACAAGTAACATTATGGGAAATATTTGCATAAATGGCCTTGTGTATTTAGGCAATGAAATCCAGTGAACTTGTTTTCTGTGGCTTCTTTGTGAATCTTATCATATTGCTTCTTGTATGTGCAAATACCCAGGCCAGGATCTCCATATATTTAAATAAAGCATGGATGATCCATATGACTTAAGTTGACAAGACAGAATGCTTTTTGTTTTCAGGTTGTAATAATGGGCAAGATCTCTTCAAGATGTAATTTCTGTACTATGCAACTCTGTTAGGTAGGGAGTTACTTCAGACAGAAGAAAGCTGGTACAGCAAGCTGATGGTTTATGCCTCAAGCCTATAATCAGACATCAATCGACAACTCCTTCTGCAAACCCAGCAGGAAAAAGGGAAGGATAAAAGGCAATGAGGAAAGAAGCTGACCACTCAACCTCACAATGCAGTGGCTCAGGGCATGTGATTCCCTAACATATCACATCACCTATGCTCTGAATAGAGCATGCGACTACAATTACCTATTTTTTTAGGATACCAGGTACACGTAATACTTAACCCTATCAGCTACTGGCAGGCAATCACATATTGCATTTAGACATACGTAGATATGAATTGTACTAGAAAGTGCAGAATCATATCAGATTTAACATAATCAGTACCTTACATACCAGCTTAGAAAGAGCACTTCAAAACAATATTAAAACCATAATGATTCAATTCTCTTGTTAGGGACTCCTGCTAAATCTATGCTTGGAGAAATTCCATGTACAACATTTTGATCTAGCCCTCTCTTTTATCTAAATTTATCAATTTTCCACTTGTTACTATTTTAAGACAATTCCTTAAGACCAAAATTAAAAGGATTTCAATTACGTCTTCTTTGTCAATTTTGAATTTGTATATACTCATACTTTCTTGGCTGCATTTAATAAATACATAAACAACTTAGGATACTTGGGAATGCAAAAAACCAATTTTTTGGGGGAAAGCCTAAGTTAGAGAAATGCCAATTATTCCTAATAATTTCTGCTCAATTGTCTGCTCAACAAACTTGCATATTGAACTCAATCATTGTTCATATTGAAATCTTCAATGTGCCCATGGTCACAAATCCAGACAACATAATCTGCACCAGACGTAAAAGTATGTACATGGCTAGAATATTATAGTGTAATGATCTGAAAAATCAGCAAAAAATCCATACCTAATTGTATGGCAGTTATGTGGCATTTCATTTTACATCAGGAGTGTGAGAGCAATAAATAGTTCATAGACCTGCAAATTGTACATTAAATTGCTTGATGCTCTGCTGACTAGGCTTTTTGTACCTCTACAGCCTTGGTGTGGAGGATGGGCAGAATCTCCTTTGTGTGTTTCCAAGAAACAGCCTAAGAAAGCTTTAAAAATTTGTATACTAGTAGGTACCTCCAATAACACAAAATGTGTTAAGTTATAGAACATGATCATAGCAGATGGTGCATTATAAATGGCATTGCCAAAGGTATATTTTGTCCCAAAACTGTCCAAAATACCAGTTGGGCTTTTGGAAAAGATTTTTTTTAAGAACTTGATTGAAATCAAAAATTATAAAAATAGAAATTGCGTATGGTTTAATATGTTGTAAAAAGGATTTCTTAGAAAACAAACAAGCACACACAAAAAATTACGTTTGATCAACATTTGAAGTTACATAGAGGAATACTACTTGAAATTACTGACAGGAGGTAAATGCAAAAAAAGTCTGAAAAAAATGATATATATAGTTGACAGAAAGTAGAGAAATGACATAGTTTTCAAACAAAATATCTGAAAGTAAATTTCATACACATATCTTCACACAATTCAAAATAAAAAGAATGTCAGAAAAAGTTGTGATAAATAATATTGCAACGAAGTAAGTCAGGACTCTCTGACCTTTGAGGACTTAAATATATAAAACTGCTTAACTTGGATAGGAAATTTGGATGTTTATCTGTCACAAAGAAACAGATTCACAGTGGCATGATTCAATCAAATCGAGCAACTCAAAGCAATGTATAAGAAACATTCCTTACATTTTGTGTAAAGGGATATATACATATGCATGGCAGTGAAGCATGATATTATCACCAACAAGCAATGCTTAAAGCTTAAAGGCATATTAAACAGCACAAGGACAAGGTATCAACATAGCCACTGAGATACTATTAAGATAAATTATGAAGAAAAAAGCTCATGAATCATGAAACTACTCCCCTTTTCTTCACAGCATGTAATCTTAACAATCTAACCCTTTTCTATAAAATTAATGCAGGTATAAATCCAAAAAGTAAAAAAACAGATCACTTTATATTATACAGCCATCAGGAGCTTCAATGCATGCCCTAATTTCAAGAAGCTCCTAATGAAAGCAAAATTGAAACATAGATTGATGAGCTGTAAACTCAGCATATGCAAGAATAATGATGAAAATGCTGTATATATACATAGTTACTATCACAAACTGTGTTCACACTGACATCAGTTGTTAAAACAATAGTGCTTATAACTTGCAATGGCTTTGAAAGTGATTTAATTGCAACCATTTCAAGATCAGTTCATTCTGGATACATCCTGATATCAGTTCAAGAGACAAGATGATTATGGGGATAGGAACTTGCTCTTCTGTGTGGTGGTTATAAAACAGGGAAAGGGTTTATCAAAACTATGCCATTACTTAGTTTTTATTTATGAGGCTACAATTATCTCAAAGGAAAATGCACAGGAACTTTAGCGCAACTCCTGTACCAGGTATGTCAACATACCAAACAGCTTGTGGAAGCCACCAAAGTCAGGGATTTGTCTTCTTACCCAAGCTGGGCTCAATGTAAGAGCCAATTATAAGTTGGTTAGTGGTACAAAATCTGAATATTGCATTGAGTAATGGATTCATTTTGCTAAATGTTTTCACCATACACTGATAACAGCACTTGTATGCAGTGGAGTGAAAAAGCTTTTATAATTGATTTATAGGAAACAAGAAGACCATGCCGCAGAAAATAACAGTCATAAGAGCAACACCTTTTCTGTCATTCATATTATTCAAAAAGTTGTATATAAATTGTAAACAAAATTCATCATCATCATCAGCGGCATCTACCTTTGCTCCTTATTCAGACATCTTCTACACTTAAAAGTCTCTGATACCGTCAGACTGAAGATTCACTCTATGACATTTTGCATGCATCCACTTCTTGCAGATTTGACAAACTGTGGTATTTGTCTTTACTGTTTTCTCACATATAGGACTGTCTACAATTTTCACTCTAGATACACCTTTTCCCCTCCAGTTACCATCAATGATGTTCTCTCTATGTTTACTTTCCAATGCATCCTGCCATGCTCTAAATCCTCTCTTCAACTGATTCAAATAATCTGCCATAACCACTATCCACTCATCTACTTCTATCTAGTTACAGGCCTGGGCTTCTAGAGCATAAATGACCAGCTGAGTAATTTGAGACAAAGTGACTTACTCAAGGTCACATTGGGGTACCAGACACTGGGATCGAACCTACAACAGTCTGGTTCTAGGTCAATGCCATATTCATTAGGCCACCTCGTCCAACATCCAACATCTCTGTTTTCCTTTTTTTTCTTAATATCAATACCACGAGTTTCTGTGGTACATGATTTTGATCATAAAGTGGCATAGTGAATGTAGATCAAATGTGGTTTGGATATATGCTTGAAAGGGGTACTATGGATGCATTTTAAAATGGTAGATGGAAAACTTGGTCATGTAATTGTTGCAGTTCAATCATGCAGGCCCTCCAAACTCTATTTAGCAATGGAGTTGCTGGTAAATTTTATCTAGCAAACACCCCATGCTAGTTTAAATTCTGTATGACAATGCCAAGTTCGGTCTACAGGAGAGCACTTTGTCATTAGATACTTCAAAGCATTTATCGTTTTGGTTTTCAACTTTCTAATAAACGTTGCTATTTATGGAAGCGAGTGAGACCTGATACGTCCTCGTATGCTTATGCAAGGCAAAAGTGGGCCAAAATCATCTGTAAGTCACACAAAATAATATGACACAACAATTAATCGTTGCTAATGTACAAGTATATATGCCAAACGCTTCTGAGAAAGCCCTTAGGTAGAATAAAGTTATCTCAAGTCAATTACAAACCGCGATAGAGGGCACCGTAAGCTATTAGGCCTCGTCAATGCATAAACAAATACAGATATGCTAACGCTAATGAATGCATAGACTTATCATTATGAAATATTTAAGACATGGATAGTAGGCCTGCACCGGGAGTAAGTTCCTGCCTTGCCTCACGTCCAATGGCTCGAGTGCGATCACAAAGCCAAATATATCTGGTAAATATTTCTATCGTTATGAATTTTCTGTACGTTGCCTACTTCGGCCGGCAAACGGAGAAATGGTAACGCTACTTTGCAGTAGACAAGATTCTGTCAACACCAATCATTGCACACACCAAGTACTGAATATGATGCATTTATGTCAAAAAGTGTACAATAAAACACGGTATTTCTGTGTCAACACTTCAGAATCTATTTGTAATTTTGGCTGTTGTGCCTTCCACGTTGAATGCACCTTCAGCATGGATAATATTGAGGTGCGAGAAAACGTATGTTGTCGCCGATCAACTAGTTATGGTGGTAGCCATGGACGTAAAAAACAAACTAAAAACCAGTCGACTAGTAACCGTTTAAATTTTCCATATTAAACTATCTATAAAAGAGCTCAGCTACTTTGATGATTTTACATTTATGGAGGGAAGCTTGCAAACATGGGACAGCTACCTTTCTGCCCAGTACCTGTCAACAAGGCTTTTTGTAACTCACAATCTGCATAGGAAATACCATATCCAAAATCCCAAAGATGTTTCTATAAACGGTTGCAATGTGGTTATCTGCAGCACAAGGTCAGCTATGTAGCAAATTGCCTTACCTGGATCCTTTCAGCAAACCTGGCAATATAAATCCTCTGATTTGAACTTGTCAACTGTTCGCCATCGACGCCAGGTCAGAGAGAGAAGGAAACATTCGATGGCTGAGCCTCTATCTGAAAAATGACGTCATAGCATTTTTACCATGACAACTACGAAAAGAGTCGAAAATATTTGCGAGGTGATGCCACATGCAGTTGGCACTAGCAATCAACAAAACAAACGAATGAAGGCCAGTCACATCTACAAACTCTGTAACCAATAGAAGCTTGCTTTCAAAAAGAGTCAAGCGGTATCCCTAGAGAGGTCATAAAAAGGGTAAAGGAGTTATCAGCAGTTATAGCAGTGTTATTTTGATTAGAGAAGAGGATTACAAGAATTGTATCGGTCGTATATTGAGGCTCGTTTCTTGATATTTGATAAAACATAAACAGAAAAGAAAACTTAAGAGAAAATTGTAACAATTTAATATGGCAGTAACAAATCTAGGGAATAATTTTCCCCATATATAAGAGATACACACTCCCTTGGCCAAGTCTCAAAAACTGGTATTTTCAGGTAAAGCTTTCTGAAGATTTTTACACCGTTTATCATGAATTTCTTGTGGAAAACTTTACGATTGACAACCTCACGATCAAAGACCCCTGATGAGAAGTGGGCGCGATTGTAAACCCAACCTTGATAAACAGTAAAGCCACACACAGGCTGTCTAATACGTAAAGGGCAGTCAGGATGTCCAAGGGAAACGTCCTTCAATTTAAGCTACAGAAAGAGACGTGAGCCTGGAGTTAAGCTCAGCCGCTTAGCAGAAACTCCTCTCTCGAATCAAAGGAAGATCAAGTAATCAAGGACAACAGATACTACGCTCGTTTCTTGTCAAAATATCGTGAAACGCAGATTAAGAAGATTGGCACCGGCTGCAAATAACTGAGTAACTTGCTCCATACTTTAAAAGCCGGCACTAAGTTAAAGCTGTAGAAGCCTGCCAGTACTCTTTTGCGTCATGTCCTCGTTGGAGTACGACAGGATGGTATACTAAGTCGTCTTCTTTTCTTATTTATGTCAATGATCTTCCTAGGGCCTTAAAACTGACAGAAGAGGTGGACACTTTAAGACTTTCATTGGTATTAATCGCAACTTATAAGCCTCTTTTAAAACTTGTCTTAAAATAAATGGTAAAGTCCTCTTGATTGCCGATTCAGTCAAGTACCTTGGTATTGCCATTCATCAGGAATCGGTTGATTTTAGCACTATCAGGAATTCCTGTTCAACAGTGAAGTGAAGAAACGCAATCTTTACACTCTTAACACTTTACACACTTACACTTAACCTGAAAGATATCAATAGAGAACATCTTGCCAAGCTTGCAAAGAAGTATATATTGCTCTTCATCTCCTAATTTATTACAAGAAAAGGGACTGGACTTTATTTCACGCACCGTTGTGATCCCCATGAGGTACAGGGAAAACATTGTTTTCGTTTCGCACGAGGACAAATAGCAAAAATTCGGAATGCAGTAAAGTTCAATCACCTAATTTGTCTTACGGAGACAATTACTTTTATTGCTCACGTAAAACAATGGTAATATTACACTCTCTACTTCAGGTAGATCCCCTTAGTATATGAAATTTGTATTCAGAAGAAGAAGAAGAAAATTGAGAGTAAAAAAAACTCCTCAAGAGAGAGGATAATGAAACATTCTCAGACTAAATGCTCACCAAGAGATGTTTTATAAATGGAATACAAGATTTTTTCCAGCTTTGCAAAAGCAGGAAACAGAAATACAAATAACAACATCTTTTTAGAATAACACGACATATATCTGTGTAAAGCAGATTTTATATATCCCAGAATATATAATATCTAGAAGGAACGCTTTAAAGGGTAAGGAGCTTGTGTGTGGGTATTTCAAGCGTGGAACATTGTTGATTAATGGATTAAAGCTGTTACGATTAAAAATGTCTCTAGGTTTACATCGAAAAATTCAGTTAGGATTTGTTATAAGGTTAATTATCGTAGCACTATCAGATGTTGATACAGAAACACAGTGTAATATGCATACTCCATAATGTCATCGTCTCTTTCCAAAACATGGATGGGTATGAAGTTTGTTCCTTTTTTTCGATTCCATTCGCAAGATTTGAGTATCAGGGAGACATAGCTGCTCATTTGAAACAGGGCTTTGCTTTTCATGAAATTTCTGTTGCCTTTATTACAAAAAATACTTTGTGACATTGAAGAAAATGAATCCAGAAAGCCACAAGAGAATTGAGGTTATGCTTGACATTTGGTTCAAACAAGTAAGGACATTAAATTTACCAGTGTTGGAGCCTTACCTTGTAAAAAGCTTCAAAATTGTGAAGGGAGACGAAGATACTCTTTAACCCAAATTGTCACAGACTCGAGTGTTCAAAGATGGAACCAAAAGGCCTCTTCAAGTATTCGATGGTGATTCAGTGACAGTACTAAAAGAAGAAGCCAACAGCCGGGCTGCTGCTGCTTTACAAACCTTTTTAAACTCGAGTAAAATACTCTAAGAATAGACCCTCTCAGCAGCACTTTAGAGGCATATTCGACCATTGACAAGCATGTTACGACCTCTGAAGTCCGGAAAATAGAGGACATAGTAGGATCATGTTACAGGAAAAGAAGAAACAAAAGAGGAGGAAAAGGGTGGAGAAGAAGAACCTACATTACTAGCAGTTCTCACGTTGGCAGACAAAAGAAAAGTGTAGGTATTTACAAAATAGAAAGTTTTAGACACCCTGGCCGGTGTTGAGTAAGAGTAGCCACGACTTTCACTTGTCTAAATCTCGCAAAATTAACTTTAAAACCTGGTTCACATACGAGTAAAACCCGTCGCTAGGTCTAAGAGGAGGAGCAAGCGAGGAGATCGTTTTATCTTACTTCTGCCGATTCATATGGCCCATCCAATCCTTGCAAGCGCTAATAACCAATATGGAGCATTTCACGTCAGAAATTCGTTGACACGGGTTCACATCCATCTTGTTAATTGTGACACTTAGGTCTACAGACTTCAAAAAATAATTATCACGCCCAGGATACAAACCCGTGTTTGTTAAGGAACCGGATCTCCCCTTGGTATCAAATAGCTGTGAAAATTTGCACCTGTCATCGTCATCATGGGACTTCCGTGTCAGGACAAATGAGGGACCAGCAATTCAAGTGATAGTCGGAAACCAACAGAGAAAACTCGGTGGAAAAGAACAAAATTTTTGGTTACTTTCCGACGACCTTTGCTTTGGCATCTGTCAATTAAATTTTAACTTTCGCAGCCAAGTAGTAGCGTTTGCATGCACGTTTGCATGACTTTAACATGCCAGACGCTTGTCTTGCGACAGGTTTTACTTGTATGTGAACCAGGCTTAATAACTTTCTAGAGAAATCGTAAAGTCCTTAGTGCATGTAAACTGATTTATAAAAATTTATGGGAGTTGTTTTGTAATTTTACATATTCTTGTCCCTTGACGTATTCTGCTTCGATAGACATAACTGAATCCAAAGCATGTTTACCCCCAAGGAATCCTAGAATACCGGTTTAACGGTGCTCTACTGTATGTGGTCAACATTCACTATGCTGTGCACCATTGCAACTGAGGAATCCCTAAAATTTCTTTGCTAGTTAACAAACACAACGTTATCCCTATTAGGTACTGTAGTATGCAGTTTGGGAAAAGTAAGAATGTTTGAAAAGTATGCAGGAAGATGGTAAGGTATGTTTTTTTTCGCGGCTGGTCTTTAGGGGATAATTTGAAATCATCGATTCTATTTGTGCCTTTAGCCCAAGACAAAGAGTACTTTCCCTCTTGTACCGCGCATCCATAGGCATACTAATCTCGTTAATTTTATATCCTTCGCAAATAAATACAAGCGTTCCTTAATTCCTTAAAATCTTCGTAGGCTATGAAAGGTAGTTCTTCGTAGCAACCGAGAATGTCTAGGTCACAAACGGATGATTGTTTGATATCAAGAAATAAGGTGCCTATCACCACGTTGGTTACTATAACCAATATTCTTTCTTTTCATAGGGTTGAATAAAAAGAACATGCCGTAACAAAATTTTCTAATACAGCATGTCTCAAGGGTGGCGGTTGAACACCCTTTGGATGCCTTTTTGGTGGTCACCTTTTCAACAACAAAGAAAGTTATTTATAAAATATTTATCAAGTTATGTATAACGATCAAGCTAGTACAATTGCAGGCTGAGATCAAATTTAACAAATTCTGCTGCGGTGATGGCTTGCTCCCAAAATACCGTAAATATACCGTAAAATTCAGAAAATAAGCCATGGGCTTATAGAGATTCGTAAGCATTTTTGGTGGTCTTATATTGAAGGCGTATATACAGGGGGGCTTATATTCGGAGGGGCTTTTGGTTAACAGGTGACTTGTGTGTGCCAACAAATTCACTATTCGGTGTCCAATCGGAGAGAGGCTAATGACAACATTTAATGAGTAAAATATCACAAAACAAAGTAAACGCAGAGGCTCCATATGTACTCTGTCCATGTTCATTCACATCACTGCCCTCTGCACTACCGATTTGGGATCCAACACACGGAATCCCAAATGTAAGCCCTTGGCATATATTCCGGGGAGGCTTATATTCGCAAGGATATTTTGGGTAGCTTACGGGAGGAGGGGGTATACTCGTGATTTTACGTTATGTATGTAATAGGTAGTGCTTTGTTATTAAGCTCAATCGGTTATTATTTCCTGACGTACAATACAATGCAATCGTTTTAATCTATCACTTAGTCAGAGCACTCCAAATGGCATAATTGCCGATTCAAAATATACGGGCCTTCACTTTATTAAGAAAGGCTTGTTTCTCCATACCTAAATTCTCAAGCACTCTTTTCTATTTTATATTTTCTATAGTGGTTGTGTTTCCGCCTCGCTTCGAACATTTATCATCCTGGAATAAAAGTTTTTTCGTTATGCATCCATTATCGGCTCTGAGGAGGTGGGAGGCATAGTCTGTGAATTTGAATGATTTCTGATACATCGCAAGAGTTGCAATTTCGGTGGATATCGTTATTATTATAAAAGAGTTTATAGCAGCCGTCATATGCTTTGTACTCTCGTCGAAAAGCACCACGGGTCATTTTTCGCATGAACATTCGCCAGGTCGCATTAATTTCATTGGATTGACTTAACGTCAGAACCCCATTTTTGCGGTTGAATGTTAAATCTACTACGAATGTAGGCATGTAGAAATGTTATACAAAGAGGAGTCAATACTTATAAAGCAGAAGTATTTACAAGCATTAGCTAATGGTTTAAACTTCAAACGCTGGGATTTCTGGCGAGTTTAACAAGGTAACCGTTACGCGTTACTATGAAAGACCCTGTTATTTTGTGCGAATAACACATTACAGAGCTCGATAGTGATCAACTTTGGAGAGATGAGGGGACAAGGTACTGGTCTCGTTTGCTTCTCTGGGTATCAAAATACCGTAGATGACCGATTAAGCATCCTGGGCGCTGTTTTAAAAACAAAAGTTTTTGGGCGGGCGCTTATTCGGACCTGGGCGATTATTAAGGAAAGGAAAAACAGATAACTAAACATACATTATCTTTCTATAGAATAGATTGAAACATAATGTTTAATCAATTAATCAATCAATCAATCAATACATCTTCATCGTCATCCGCATCATCATCTTAAAGCGTAAAAGGTCTTCGCTGTCCAGACCTGGGAGCTTATTTGGACCTTGGGGCTTATTCGGACCTGGGCGCTTGTGACAAATATTTTCCCCAAACTGTGCGCTTGTTTGAGCATGGGCGCCTATTTGAGTCCTGGGCGCTTAATCGGTAATTTACGGTAGTTCTCTTGATTCATTGCTCATCTACTTAGCTCAATTTTGTCAAGATACTTAAGCGAGGAAAATTTTCTGCTTTCATAAGATGCAGTACTGTGTCTAACCAGTGTTTGAACTTGAGAAACCTAAGAAAATATCGTATATCAGGAACCTTAAAGTGCCTAATTTGATGAGTTTTGTTCAACGGATCAGACGCTCCACTTCAGTTGCAGATGGTTTTGAAGATTTAAATAATCTGGATCCTACTTATAGCAGAAGAAATATCATCTAGGTGGCTGGATGACCACGCTTTACAGAAAATTTGTCAAAATCAAACGCCAATAGTATCTGATCTGACAAACTGAAAAAGGGTTTCTCAACTTCAGAAGGTACATCAACCCTCCTCCAGTTACCAAAATTTCTAAGTACCTTCCACGGTCCATAGAAATTCGTCATTGTTTCTCTCCGTCGATATTACATGCATACACTATGAAATAGACCGTCAACAAAGAATCCTAACATGTTTTCCACTTATCAAACTAAAATTTCGTCAACGTGGGAAAAACAGACCCAATATTCAGCAATATTTCTATTGTTTGGTTTCGGCATTTTGAAGTAAGAATAACAATGAAACATGCTACTGTCTGTTAGACCCCAATAGCTGCAAAGTAAGTCCTCTATTACCCCTTACCTTAATTTTACCCCATCTAAAATCTCAAAAAACCCTTTAGGGGTCCCTGGATCCCCGTTGAGAAACACTGAATGAAAAGACTGTCTTTTGGAAATCACCTGGAATATACTTACACTTCCTCATGTTTTTCTTGGGCTTCTCACATGTTTAGGTAAGTCATCTCCACCCTGTTACGACGTCGCTACTGGCCTACGAGAAACAAGCTTGAAAAAACAGGATTTGAAGGTGTGATTTACAACTTATTGAGGTCTCCAATTACAAAATTACACTTTAAATAACGTATAACATTAAATAATG
>JAAAKM020002473.1:0-13410 GCA_010016025.2 Alatinidae sp. Z8VKAUB7J3 | reverse complement strand
TTTCAAATATTCTACAAAGAAGGAAATATCTTTTCCTTCATGGTATATTGCGCAAGCATCAGTAGCTGGAATTTATTGACTCTTTCTTAAACACCCTGAGCCTTATGATGGTTTCAAATATTCTACAAAGAAGGAAATATCTTTTCCTTCATGGTATATTGCGCAAGCATCAGTAGCTGGAATTTATTGACTCTTTCTTAAACACCCTGAGCCTTATGATGGTTTCAAATGTTCTACGAAAAAGGAAATAGACTTTCCTCCATGGTATATTGCGCAAGCATCAGTAGCTGGAATAATAGCGGGACATCAGTTGGTTCATTTGCTTGTAATGCAAATAGTGGAGACTCTTTTACATTACCCAGAACTTGTTCATTGATATTTGGTGATTTTATTCCTCCGTCAGTGTTATTAAATTAAGGTATGTCATTTAACTTTCGGTCGTTTCCAACAAGTCTCTACTTCATTCGTATCAGGCTTTTAACCCATGAGACTTTGAATATAACATTATATGGAGCACACGATCAGGGCAGACATGTGATCTGCCAATGCAAGAGAAAAACATGCAGCAAACAGAGAGATCTTGAAGATATACGTATCTTCCACAGAGACCCATACTAAATGGAAAAAGTTTTTAGAAGGAGAAGAAGAAGTAAAATAAGAAAAATGTACTATTAGAGGAATCCTCTGAGGAATTTCTCACGGGAGTTTATCGTAAACCGACTTTCACTGGGCAATATGTCCGTTGGGAATCTTTTAGCTCTACCAAATACAGGATTAATCTCATCTACAATCTTGTTCATAGAGCTCTTATGATTTTCTCACCACGCTATATAGAACAGAAACTATCAAACCTGAGGGATTTGTTTCGGCGTAATGGATATCCTGATCATATTGTAAACCGTTGCATCAGCTATAAACTTTCAACTTGGTCAGCTGAGAAGCCCTATGGACATAAGAAGTGCCCAGTCTATTTAAGGTTACCGCATATGGGGCAAGTGCCTAGCATGTTCGAGTCCCACATTACTAAAGCTGTTTGTCGTTGTTTTGGGAGTAGTCAGACAAGGGTTGTGTTCACGGCTCAACGCATGTTACCTAAAGTTTACAAGGATGTCATTCCAACCAAACAAGATAGTAATGTTATATATGAATTTAGATGCCAGTGTGATGCTAGGTATGTTGAAAGGACGTTTCAAAGACTTACAGATTGTATCTCGCAACATATTCCACCCTCGTTGAGAAGTATGAAGGCCGTTCGTGAGCGTCAAAAACCCGAACGAAAGTGTAAAGAGTCTGATTGATTGTGATTTGGCCAGCGGTACACATTTACTACATCATCGAGAAGAGAGGATTTGAAATGTTAGTTTTGAATAGAACACTAGAGAAATAGAAAAGTATGTCACCAGGGATCTACCAAGCTTTCGCAGCGTGCGCTCTACCAACTGAGCTAGGTGGCCTCCGATGTTAACACATTTCTATTCAAAATTTACTACATCAGCACGACTATTTGTGGGCCCATGATTGTTTTCATATATTAGCTAAAGCTAGATCAGCTTTCCATCTGAAAGTTTTAGAAGCCGTTCTCATCAAAACCCTGGATCCTTTACTTTGCTGAAAAATCGATCCCTCTCTTTGTTTTCGAGTTATCATAAAAGATGCTTGAACGAAACCGGTCAGTTGCATTTCAGTAATGATTCCGTTATTAAATATCATGAAGAAAAAGAAAAAGAACCTAAACTAAAAAGCGTTTCTTTAAAAATGTCAATAGTACATCGACAAAAACTTAATGGTGCAGAGGCTGAACAACACATTTGTAATCAAATTAAATGTAATGACTTTAAAACTGGCGCTAAATAAGCTGTCATTCGTTATTTGTAAAGTCACCCCCTAAAATCAGTGCAGAATTTTACATAACTTGGTAGGTAATATTTTCTGAACAATACATCGACATTTGTACAGGCAGAACTAAGAGAACCCGTGTTACCTCTTATCCTTTAAAATTTAACATCAACAAAGACAAAAATGTTATACCTGCTGTGGTCGAATTTATTCTACTGTATGGATTTATGTACCTTGCAAAAAGAACTCTTTGCTTCTTTTGGGTTTTGTAGACTCCGATCGTTTACATGTTTCAGAAATGTGCTTCTTCAATCTTTGAAAGATATAATGTTTTATTTTATTTTCATTTTGTAAAACCGGATTTACATTATAAGTTAAATTCTTACAAAACCAAACCTATAAGTAATGGTTCAAAACCTACAAGTAAGAGTAAATTAACCTATACAATTGCTTTTATTTTAGATTATCTTTAATGGAATGAAATATAAGTATGTGTGTCTGTATGCTATAATACTATGTTTTAAATTTGGACTTAAAATTATTAAGATTCTATTAAGGTTTCATTTTATTAAGTAGAGCATAAGTCGTAAGAACGTAAATTGTAACGTTACTGCTCTTAAAGGCTTACAAGCTTTATTATTTATAACGTGGCATGGACCTATTAAAATTTCAAATATTGTAAATTATCACCGAGAGAAGAGGATTTAAAATATGATAATTTGAAATGACACTACAGAAATAGAAATTATGCCACCACTAGGGCTCGCACCTGTAAACTTTCAAATCCTCTCTTGTTGGGCATACTTTTGATATGCTTTGGACAAATAGACTGGTCGGATAGCAGTCTTTTCTTGCTCAAGTCGCATGGCGCAAAAAGGCTCGTCTCCAAGTTGTGTAAAGCTGAATGTGAATGTCAGCCAGTGGACGACTGGAAACTAAAAAGGCCATTATTCAAACAAAGAATGCCAACATCAGAGATCACGTAGCTCAGTTTATAGGAGGCAAGAGTGGCTCATGGTTTTGATCCCCTATGGTAACATATTTTGTCTTTCTCTAATGTCTTTTCATATATCATTAATAAATTCTACAGCCGACCGTCAGCCAATGTAATTGTGACAATACGGTCGAACATTTGCCTTGATGCTACATTGTACACACTCTGCAAATTATTAAATAAATGACTTGTAGCCCATTAAGCAACGTTTTCTAATTGTATAGACGGCCAATAACTGTTGCTAGTATTACCTACTGCATAAAGCGGTAAGACAGGTACGCTGTAATGCATTTTTTAATTATTGAAAGAAGTTTTTACCTGTAAAGTTAGTGAGATCTTGATGCAGGTATCATTCACATCCTTTCAATGACATTGTAATATTCTAAATACTTGAAAATAAAGTAGGCATACCTAAGGGTCCGATCAAGGCCCCAGTCCAAGAAGCTAAAGGAGGGCAGGCAATAAAAGGAAAGGTACAGGTAATTTCCAAAGAAACAGATGGTTAATTTCAGTCTTAACGGACATAGTAAGAAAATTCATTTGGCTAAATGGAAATGTCCTATATCTCATGTTACCAAATATTCCATTAAATTTGAGCCCACGTTGTAGCAAAATTCCCTGTTAATTAACTTGTCTCACCTGACAAAATAGTAGTAATTAATTCTCTGATTAGTTAATTGATGACAATGCCTTTCTATGTATTCCTTTCTATGTATTTTCCGCATCTTCTTTATTTTCTATATTCTCTTTTCATTTGATTTTCTTTTAATCTTTTACATTTGCATTCTCCGCTTCTTGATATGAGGGATCTGGGGAGAACACATTAAAGATAATACAGAATATTGAAGTAGTTGTTTGATAAATCTCGTTAAGGTACACATGCATCAGAGTGTTGTTGTTTTTTAAATAAGACAACACGGATTTGTAATGTAAATTGAAATGTATAAAGGATGAGAAATTACATCCACAGTTATAAAGATAAGTCGTTTTAGATATAGCTAAATGGGAATTTAAGTTATGCAACATAGAGGCAGGGGACTGAAATAATTGTTGAGGATATCATTAAAGCACAATGGGACAAAGTAAAACTAGTTATAACATATTTTAAAGGGAAATATAATATTTTCTTATTTGCTTTGTTTACAAAGGAGCTTCAAATCTTTATGAGTACGCAGATGCCATTAATTTTATTCTTACGATTAAAAAGGCTGTGTTCGATTATAATGGCTTCTGCTATTTGTAGCGAAACAATGTCCTTCAGTGGAATAAAAATGACATTTAACTCTTATGCCTTTAATTAAGGCGTAATCATTTTAAAATAATATTATGAACTTAAAACACTACGAGAAGCGAATATTGCATGTCTGATAAAATACAACATTCTCTTTATTTTTATTGTCCAAAAAATAGATTATTGTTGTTAGAAAACGTTTATCCTGTAGCAATACGTCATATGAAAATCATCACAGAGTTGAGCATTAATTTAGGGGGTACTGGGCGCTGCCGATTTGACTTCTATTTACCAGCATGCTCGAGAGTAGTAAAACTAGATAAAAGTGGTTTGCGAAAGATGAGATGAATTTAGTATCAAAACACATAAAATATATCACTGTGTGAGTCTATCAAGAAGATAGGATTTGAAAGGTCAGTTTTGGAAAAGGATACCACTT
Source organism: Alatinidae sp. Z8VKAUB7J3 (assembly GCA_010016025.2). Lineage (NCBI taxonomy): Eukaryota > Metazoa > Cnidaria > Cubozoa > Carybdeida > Alatinidae > Alatinidae sp. Z8VKAUB7J3. The sequence continues at coordinate 8,910 of JAAAKM020002473.1, read as the reverse complement.
CTTTCTGCTTTCAATGGTCTTTGGGCGGGCCGGATGGCAGTCCTTCCTTGGTCGAGTCACATTGCGTAGAGAGGCTGGTCTCAAATTGCTTTGAACTGGATGTGAATGGTCACCAATGGATGATTGGTAGCTAATGTGGCAACTAAAAAACTAGAGTTTGTTAGCATCAGAGGTCACCTTGCTCAGTTGGTAAGGCGCACGCCGCAAAAGCGTTTGTCACGGGTTTGATCCCCGGTGGTGACCTATTTCTCTAGTGTTTCTATCAATATAAAGTAACCATGCAGAAAATAGGACATTACATAGTTATAGATTTCTGCAGTTTTATATTCCACGTGAAAGAGAGCCTGAGAGTCCACCAGAAGTATTGAATCACTTTCAAATCGAAGAATGTGCAGTACCTACATGACCTGAGGGGCAATTTTGATCTGCAGGTTTCTTATCTAAAGGATTTTAGAGAATTCCAGAAGTGTTAGCATGAGAATTGACACTGGGCAAAGTAAAGTACAAGACCCTAGCAATTAGTGGACTTGGAATGGCGACGTACTCTTCAAAACAATGCTTTTATCCATTTCTTTAAAAGTCAAATTGCAGAAATAAGTTACCATGATCCACTAAAGATATATTTTTTGCAGTGAAATCAAATTACACCGGCTCATCTATAATAGATCTATGTATATTAAGTCGAAATTGTATATTTCCAGAATACTACCGAATTTATAGAGCATTTTGTATTAGATCGTTTTGATTACTATGATCTAAGAATTGATCTTGGTGGGACATACGACAAGGTCGTTTTGGTAACGACATTAAGTGAACGCCATCTTCGTGCAACTTAAGCGTTGTTGCTGACTCCCTTGCAATGAGCACCTTTGAAATAAATGAGCTGTATCATGATTTGTGCCCCCTAATTAGACGTCTTCGTTATTAGTAGAAGCATCTTCTCCCTGTCCTCGACAGAGTTCCTATTGGTCCTAAATAAACAACCTTGAGCGATTTATGGTTTTGCTTTCATTCTGTTTATAAGAGAACGTCAGCCAGTAGGGATTTGATGTGTTAGATGAGCAAAAGTGACATTCATCAAATCTTCAAGGGAAAATTGCGGTGACGTTCAAGGCGGGGTATAATTTTGGTGACCTCAACACCAGAGAGCAAGTCATCATCTATTCTTGAGAGCTCAGTTGCCTTGCTAGGAGATAGATTTTGAGGTAGTTAATAAGAGTTGAAAGTTTTATGCAGCTGCCTCTTCTAATCTGCTCTTGTTTGTAGCGTGGAGATTGATCCGCTAGTAAGAAGTTCGTTACAGCGGGGGGTTTGTTTAATGGTCTTAACTCAAACTACAGATGCCGAAATTCGCAGATGAGTGGGCAACTACTGCTGTGATAATGTCGGTTAAGGCGGTAGACGAAGAATTATTTCGACTTATGATGGTTTATTTTAGATGTAAATCCTGGAGAACTACAACCATCAGGGTTACGATCAAAATACCTTGTATCACAAACATGATTGATGAAAGACGTTGACGAAGGAAGACCTGCACCATAAGGCACTTATTTGATACCCTGATATGTGAAATAAATCATAGAGTGCAGTGACAGTTTAAACTGAGTTGGCATCATTTTATATTTATTTAGGCTAATATCAGATTACTTTGGAATACTACTCTACAATTGTCAATGCTGTGAACATCAACTAGTAGAGACAAGATTATTTAAGGTATGCACTGATCACCACCATGTGGGTAGCGCTTGTTGATTTGACAAATCGAAGTAGCCATAAATAGGCGATGGTAGTGATACGCCTTTTGCAGAGCCATTTATTTGGAGTTGACTACATTCTTCAGAGTGGATTGTTATTCTCTGAAGGCCATAAAATCTGTGTAGGAAAAGTTGAAGACAACGACGATTCTAACTTTGGCTGGGAATTAACATCATATACTTATAAAGCGACTTTCTTGATCAGGATGTCATGGAGAAAGAGTCCTTTACACTGACCTTTATTGCTGAGTTTATTTGAGTGCTTGAAAAGGAATTAAATATTTTGACAAGTGATAGCATCAATAACGATTTACAAACAGACTGTAAAAATTGATGTTATTACTTGCTAGACCCAAAGGGGTGACCACAGAGAGCTTCGTAGAATCAACAGAAGGCCTAAATAATGAGTCAATTGCCTTAATTTATAACAAATGTTAGACTTGCTGGTATTCAGACAGTAGATAGCGTATTAATAATTCTTGATGTTAAAAGTACTTTTTTCTTATATGTTGAATAAAAGAAGTTAAAAAACTAATTATTAAATAATGTACTGGACTCTGTGCTTGAGGTCTTGTCATCTTATCAGAAAGAAACGACCTACTGGGGTAGGTTTTGAATAAACGGAAAAGCAAGCCTCACATTTGTAATGGATGAAGCCAGTATGAGGCTCATGTTAATTTTTGTGCGTAATTGTGGGAAATGGGCCCCAGAGAATAGTAGGAGAAGTAGCAGCTTCCTTTACCGGTGCTGTGGAAATTTGGTTCAAAAATGTATTTAGGAGTGACGTAATTACAGCTACATGGATAGTCATTCTGCGAGACATTAGTTCTAAGTTTGACAAGTTTCTTGTTGAGGCTTCTGTACCTTGGAAAGATATTAAATTAGCTGTAAGAAGGTTACTTTAATCAAGTGAGGATGAACGCTTTTCAGGTTGATAAGGTTCTCTGCGAACGTAGGTGGACAAATAGACTGATACAAGAAACATATTGTATTACTTTATAATACATACTTCATTCAATCATAATAAGAAAGGTTCAAAAATTTTAAAGTAAATCAGTTAATAATTATTACACGCCAATTACCTCATCGTACTCCTAATTCTCCTCTAATTTCTTGATAAAACATAAGTTATTCAAGCAAAATCAGTGAAGATCAAACATGATGAAATTAAGGGCATGTTGAAATTAAGGGCATGTTAGCAGTGATTTCGTCAAGAGTTCACGTATTCAAAATTCTTAAAACTTTGAATGCTTGAAATATCGTTAGATAATTTTATGACACATGATTTTAGTGTTTCCTTGCCTATCATTTATTCTCTACTTAAAATCCAAGCAGTTTAAAAGGGCTGGGAACTTCCCCTCAAAGGATAGGGCTATGAGACGAAAAAAAGAAAGAAGCTTCGTTGATGTAATGGCTGTGGAGTATAAGTGTAAAGGATCGTGTGAAGCTATGAATCTTGGCCCTTTCATAGCAGGGGAGGTAAGCATTGGTAAACAATAGTCCACGTTAAATCCCATTGCAACTGTATCCTTGCGCAAGTGTATTTGGTACTCTGCAGAAAAAAAGCGCAATCTGTTTAGTGACATTTATTTAATGCACGTGCTAAGTACGCATGCACGTACTTATTTCAGTTGTCACCCCTATTTTCAGATTAAAGACTGCTGTCAAATTTACAGCAAATTTGTTTATGTCTTTGAGCTCTTTTAAAGACATACTCACTTTCCATTCTTTACAAACTGGTCAATCCAAAAAGGAAAACTACGGTATGAATTATTACTATCGTCATATAAAAGCAGCAATATCAATTAACCTTCAAGCATTTAATTTTTTTTAATAAAAACATTAGCAAATTATAATCTCTAAGACACAAAATGGTAGAACAATAACTCCATGGTCGTCTTGGTGCCTTGACCTACAGAGAAACCTTTCAAACTCTAAGCATATAACAGTTGTTGCAATGTGGACAACCATGGTCTGTTGCAGGGACAGATACAACGATATCCATATTACTTGCTATGCAAAACGTGGAGCGGGAGTTAGAAGGGAACCTTGTTGAACTACCATGTCCGTCCCTCTTCAGAATTTTCTGGCTTACGCAAAAGAAATCCGTAGCCTAGTTTTACAGTACATAAAATCATTAGGTAAATGCTGCCTTGGCTGAAGCATCCGAGACCTTAATGTATTGAAATATTGTTTGTGATATTCCAATGGTACAACCTTGCTCATGAACTATCTACACTATGCTTTATTTGGGTATAGTAACTTTAAATCTCTTCTCATTGATGTAAAAGAGCAATTGACATAATGGAAAGAGTTTTTAGTTGTGAAGTAAAGTATCATTGACTGCATGTCAAATCTAGTTGCAGCTTTGTTAACAGATCTTTTTGGAAAAAATGTAAAGAATCCTTCTTTACAGCGTATATGCAAGTCGGATTTATGAAACATAACCATGGCCACAGATTTTCTTTCGTTTAATTCAACGGAGTTCTCTAATTGTCTATTCGTGTGTACTTTCTTTCTCCGTGAAGACAAAATTCCACAGTTAATCACTTCCTTAATAAACAAACCAGCTAGTAGCAGAAGAAAAAGAAGGTTATATGGCGGTAAATCACTTCCTTAAAAAACAAACCAGCTAATAGCAGAAAAAGAAGAAGGTTATATGGTGGTAAATCGCATCCATTCTGTTAAAGGTCAATGATCTTTGATCCATTTCTGCGCACTCCGCTCTCTAGATTACACTAATGAATATATCCTTTCATTTCATGAAAGCCAAAAAAGCGTCCTTTTCTTTATCGCACCCATTCGGTGAAACTAAAACAGTTTTGAGGTCATGTCCCAGATACAGTGAAGTATCGATTGGATTTAGATATGATTTGCTAACTAGACTCTTTTCATGGATAAGATTTCAGGTACCATATTGTTCTTTGAATAGATTGACCTGCAGCCATTTTGTTATCTCGATTTGTTTGGTACTTGTTGTTACGAGAGAAGGCAAAGGAGACACATGGCGTCAGATCGCTTCTATCCTAGCTTGATACATGGAAACGAGGCACATAATTCTTCCCGGATTTAAACTTGATCTGATAAATAAAACCGGCTCAAGTCAAGAGATTAACGTATGGTTTCGCTCAAAGTAACACATTGTGGAAAAGGACAATAATAGTTCACTGGAAGGAAAGAATAAATTGATTGGAAGTTATAAGAAGGAGAAGAAACAGCTAGAATTGAAAGCAAGGCTCGTGATGTATGTTAAAATGAGTGGTCTGCTCTGTTTTCTTGGACTAGTAATTTTATTATCGGAATGTAATGGTGAGTTTCCTTTTGCAAATTGTTTCTAATATGGCTTTTAATCTTTTCATTTTGAAAGAAATTCTATTTGAAAGATGTTGGCTTATTTCATAGTGATGTTTTAACGAAAGATGTCAAAAACCAAAGCAAATACTACTCAAATATGTTTCATGCTTCAATATGCTTCATGTAGCGGTCATGAAACGGTAATACAGGATTGCTACTAATTTACATATTTTAAATATGAGGAAAATAAAAGAATACGTTATATATCTAAACTCAGCTCGTTTCTGTAATTTGAAATTTATGATATTAATTGTAGGTGACATGAGGTATCACACTTTTACTAAATTATAAAAGTTTTAAATGCCGAACAATTATAAGGGAATAGAGGATACAATATTTTTATTCAGTTGTTTCATGTGAGATGGAATGCTTTTTTTTCTAGCTGCACTCCCTTCATGAATTTAAATTTATATTAGTATATTGTGACCCAATTCATCAAGAAAGTAAATGTCGTCTTTCGAGTACAAAGTAAAGAGATTTCTTATAACAGTGCAAAATAGGCAAGCTCCTTTCATAAAATGTCTGTGCCATTAATAGTCAATAGGGCTTTAGCCCCTTTTCTCTTTTGCCCAGTTATGTTTTCTCTTCAGCCAAAAGAAAATAAGAAATAACTAAAAAAGAAAGAAAAGAGCAAAGTCTTTCTGATTATTGATTGGGGTAAAAATAAAAAAACGTTGAAACCTTTGATGAGTCCTCAGCACATTCACTCTTCACTTGATTTCACCGTTCCCATATTTTTTGCTTGTTAAACCACCCTTGTTCTCAAAGCAACCACTAATGCTCTTAGCAATACAAAGAGAGAACAGCCACTAACCCCCTTCCCCTCTTCCCTCCCCCCTCACAAACACATGACTGGAAACAAATAATCTTTGAAAGATGACATGAATCTGTTCTTTAATACTGGAGGCGGGAAATTTAATGTTGTTTTTTCATATATGATGTAAGCATGACAATTTTTTGAAGCTCAAGAGAATGTTCGTTTTGACAGTAAGATTTTGGTGAGTTGTTAGAATAATAATTTAGTTATTTTGGAGAGATCAGGTACCTTGGGTTCTACAAGAGAGCAGCAACCAAAAAAATCACACAAATTAAGAATGAGTAAAACACAAGAGAACAGGTAGGATTACGCAAGAAATTGTCAGCTGCCAGGAAGAGGATGGATCTCATCTTCACAACAGATTTTCATTCTGAACTAATTGCTTTTTAGAGGGAATATGCTTATGTATTAGAAAACATCTTCAACCACCTTTGAGTTGGATAGAGTGCACTATCAAATTTAATTTTTAAGAAACCTGTACGTTCTTTTGCATCATTAATTGATCTTACAAATTACAAGTGGAGTTACCCTACTTGGGGCCAACTTGCTCAATTTGCAAAATTGATGACTGAATGGAAGATACCATGTATGTCTTTCTATTCTTAAAATCCTTTTTACGAAAGGATCCTAAATGTCATCAACAAGACGGAATTTTAAACTGACATTTTAAGTCTTCTCGATAATACTTTCTAATTGTCAATAGTCTTTAGACGGGCCGCATGGCAGTTCTTTCTTATTCAAGTCCTATGGTGCAGAGAGGCTGGTCTCTAATTGCATTTATCTGGATATCAACCGGTGGATAATTGAAAGCTGATGTGACGACTAGAGAAGTAGAGTATGTTAACATTGGAGTTGCCTAGCTCAGTTGATAGAGCACACACCGCTGTAATCTGGGTCATGGTTTTTGCCCCATTGGTAGCATGTTTTCTATTTCTCTAGTGTCTTTGCAGAAGAAAAAGTTCTACGGTGCTGCCGCAACAGATCTTAGCTAGGTCCGTACCATTAGATGATGATAATGATGATGATAATTATGATGATGACAATGCTCTTCTTTTAAGCTGATACTTCGTGTTAATACAACATAAACAACTCTACTAGGACTAAAGTGTCATTCAGTATCAGTCGTGGTTACAAATTCACGACCCTGTCTGTTTTTAAAATATCATATCTTGTATAAGGTCTCCCATTGTAGTTTAGATCTTATTACACATGAATTTCTTAACTTCCATCTTTTCTGTGTTGTAGGGATTCCACGAGTGAGATCTCACAAGAGTAAGCATCACGGACGACAAGCTGTTCCCAATGACCCACAGGTGAGAGAGGAAAACAAGAATAACGTGTAGTTCTAAAGTATAAAATAATGCAGAGTTCTTATAAATGATCGTTTTGTAGCACTGTCTTTACTTTTTAGACTCTTTCGACATCTCAAGTGTGAATCTAAACAAAATAAACTGAACTGCAAGAGGGTCTTCATATTTTATAAAACGATAAAACTAAAGATGACTATATGGGTATCGGAATGGACGTCAAGGGGTAAGAACGGTAAAAAAGAAAGTCTAAAAAGACGTTGCAACAAAGATATAGTCTGAGAATCAGGTGCAATTGAGATGTAGAAAGTAGAAGATAGGTCAATGGAATGTTACATAGGTTATCTGTCGGTAGTTTCAGGAAAAGCTGAAATAAAAAGAAGCTGAACGCGTTTTTCAAAAGGCAGCAAATTGACTGCTAGCTGTCTACTGTAAATAACTTCTATAACTATCAAAATAGAATATGCAATACCTTACTATAATCTTACGTCACGATGTGTAAGGTAAAAAATTGTTGGACCACAGGAAAAAGATATTAATGGAAAGTTACAATTTGGTTTCAGCTTATAAAGGACTTTGACAAAATTGAGATGAAGAAACCAGGATCTTACCCTAAAGAAAAGAAGCAAGTTCTTATTAGTAATATAAAAATTAGAAGCCACAGTGTCCTGGAACAGAACATTATTATTATTATTATTATTATTATTATTATTATTATTATTATTATTATTTTCTTTGTGTAACAGATTTGGTCCGTACATCACAGGTGTAAATTTGACCAACAAAGTTTTTTTAATAGAGTGGAATCTTTAGTGACGCTGAATATAGCAATCTCTTGAGGTACCAATCTTGATGCTTCCCAAAATTTATTTTATTATACCAATGCATTCTTTATATTCATTATCATTAAATCGAGTCATTTCACATGTCACTTATAATGTTGTCATGTCCTTCCGAAGTGTCAATTTATTATATACAGGAAAACTTCGATAATCGAAATAAAGGGAAGCAAGCCAAATTGGACAAGCAGAAGAACAATGCTGGTTCCCCAGCCAGACCGAAACCATCCCCAGAAGGAATACCACCTCAGGTTGTTGGTGTCAAAGTAGAAGAACACCCAAAGAAACAGGAGAAGCAAAAGCAAGTTGATAAATCTGGAGGGAAAGACAAAGAGGAGCTAGAAGGTTTTCCACTAAAGGGAACTCAGACAAAAATTCCAGAGAAAGGTAGGTTTCCCAGTTTACTCGTTGATCGGATTCTACTATACAAAGATTGAAGAGTGTAAAAAAGAACACTACTTGTTACGTAAGGATGGATGTGTTTCCTTTTGTTCATATGGAAAGGGGAAGTCACGTAATGTTGCCTTAAATGCTTGTATGAATTAGTAGCTAACCTTCAAAGCCTAAAAGTTAAGTCTTAAAGATGTGTGGAATCATCATCCGGATCTTTGTCGCTCTTCAGTTCCTTTGCCTCCGATAATATTGCAGTCTTTATGTCATCCAGTATATACATATTACATATCGTAAAAGTTTCGTATCTACTTCTTCGTTTTTCATAACAGGTTTTCAAAGTTTTGTTCTTAACATTTTTGACAATACTTATTTTTTAAACTTCAATCTATTCATGTCTTAATTAGCATACAATCCCAGTAATCACTTACAATAAGGCATACTGGAAT
>JAAAKM020002471.1:0-13412 GCA_010016025.2 Alatinidae sp. Z8VKAUB7J3 | reverse complement strand
CTGCGATGGACGGTGACTACTCTAGAAGAGTTGTAAAAGACATTTCGACGGTTATCGTAAGATGATGATGATGATGATGATGATGATGATGATGATGATGATGATGATGATGATAACTTAAACAATAAATAAAGAAAAAGTGACGGACAGAGGCCGGCAGCGGGAATAGGGCAACGACGAACGCTGTGCCAAAGAAGATAGAACAAGTGCGAGGGTATGTTCTCTCCACTCTCAAGCGCATGTTCGGAGACCCCCCCACACAAACACACTCTTCCCCTTCATAAAATGCCGCGAACGCTACCAAGGGGCAATCAGACGATAGCGAGTAATAGTTCACCTCTAGGAATAAGACAAAACGTAAACTTACAAAGCACTTTATCCGTATCCTTACATTTGATGACATTGTATTTCCTTTGAGGTCACCTGTATTCAATTGTGTAAGTTCTGTAACCTAGCCTTATCATGTATAAGTGGGCAAAAGATAAACATCTACAGATGTAATGGATTGACTTGTTAAAGCATTATCAGTATGCTCGTCTAATTTTTACGAAGACTGAGCAAAAATTAGTAACAGACGTGTTGTAACGTTACAGATGCAAGATTGTTAAGTATTTAAGGTAAACCACTTCGCTCCCATACCACGTAGACATACAAAGTATAAGCCTGTATCACACAAAACAAATGCATCGGATGTAAATTTCGGAAGAAATGAAGACGCATTAGTTCGGTAATACCATATCGCCTCTTATCTTTGTCGCATTGTGGCCTATACAACGAATTCTGCGACACGCAACAAAAGAAATAGAGAAAGCAGAGTGCACCCAGATGATACAGTGCAGTGTAGTCGTTTTTTTGTTATTGAAGAAATGCCTGTATCTTCTTCCTTTGGGGTTTCACAGAAATGGAGACGAGGTCGTGTACCTCTGCAGTCACTCGACGACCTTATCCTTGACTGAGCCCCTCTCTCTCTACTTGCTCCATTGAAACGACTAGTAGGGATGAGATCTTTAGTGAGGGGTCTCTATATCTTAAGGTTGCCTTTGCAAACAGCATTTCCTTTGTGTTCTCTGATCTGCAATATGGCCAATGTATAGTTTGTTCACGTAGTTTCTGAGTGGTTGCGTTCCAGCAACATATACTAGTGTATATTACGTAATACACCTCGCATATCTTCAGAGAAACGAAAGATGTACAGTAAGCTCTATATACAACAGGCCCTATACTATGCCTTGATATAGAAGCCGCAAATGTTTAACTGTTATAATGATGGCCTATTTCTGTACATGATAAATGAATACCAGATAGCGCGAGTAACGTGTAACTGAAAGTCCGACTTGGCAACAACACCTTTCCTGCATAAAAGTGGTCCAGTAAAATGTAACTGATATCTGCAACTGATCAGCCACAATGTCAAATTACCTTATTCTCCCTAGTTCAACTAATTGCCGAAGATTCCACATTTTACAGTAGAATTGTTTCAAAAAATAAGCAGCGGTTTTTAATTAAAATAATAAAGAAACCGCGGCTTTTATTTGAAGTAATCAGATAATGAAGTGACTCTTATCGAAGGACTTCCAATGGTGATAAACCTTCGGAAACCGAAGACCTTTATCGCAGATACATCTTTAAACGTGTACGAAATTTTGCTGAAGAAACCTTGGGGAAGTGTATAGGATTATGATGTTCACACAGGAAATTCTAGCTGATCTCTAGTGAATGCATTCTTTATATTGAAATCATAGCAATGTGTTTTATACATCTTTAATGCTTTGCGGCCTTGTCTGATCTAATCATAGGTCAGATTGATTTTTAACATATGTGTAGATTTTAGGATGTGAAAATGGCATTGAGGTAATGTCAACATGACATCAGGACAAAGAGCTCTTTGTTCCAAAATTACATATTCAGTTGAGGTGATATTTGACCTTGGCGGTCTCAAGACGACGTTAACACTTGTATGAGCATCAAGTTTCACACGGTTGTATCTGAGATGATCAGCTCAACCAGGGGCTCTGTAAACCGGGCTCTCGATGGGACTTTGGCTCAACGAAATCCTCGGTTGCATAAGAGTTTCTCAATAAAAGAAAGACTGTGGTTGCATGCATGCTTTGAGAGTTCTCTCACAGTCGTTCAAAGAACTGAGAAACTTTTATTGAACTTTTATTAAACTTTTATCGAGAAACTCTGATTCTCTTGGGGTATGCATCTACACAAGAGAAGTGACCCTTTCCAGCATGAATACAGGAGAGGACGTTTACCTACTAAATCTGCCGGGTTACGTTCCGGTACACTTTAACAAAAAAGAACGATGACGGTCCATTAGTCGCTTTGGTCTCTTGTAACATGTTGAAACATTGCCCCATTTTCAAAAAGTGGAAGGGATACCTCCCTTGTCAAGCATCGGTCAACGCTCATGTGTAGTATCAGGTTTCGAGCGAGACGGCGAGGACAGGGGGTAAGTCGTTAGTTTATCTTTTTTAAAGTCAACCACACGTTAAAATGACGTGGTACGTTGTTATTCTGCAATAAGAAAAATTTCTCTAAATTACCTGATACTACACACGGACGTCGACTGATGGTTGACAGGGGAGGTATCCCTTCTACTTTTTGAAGAGGGGACAATGCTTCAACATGTTACAACACACCAAAGCGACTAATGAACCGTTCGCGTTCTATTTTGTCCGAGTTCCTTATATGCCGCTAAGTTCTGAAATAATGACACGGTCTGTATTTAAAAGTCTTCTTTGATAGCAGTCAAAAGTGCTTTATTTATTCAAAGTGGGTGACAAACATGAGTTCCGTAATGTAGTCTGCACCATTAAAAACGTGACAAATAAAATTCACCCACAATAATAGAAACCACTAGGGGTTATTGTTTCTCAAAAACTTAAATGATCAGTAAAACGACGTTGCTCCTCCCAATCGATTTCCTAGTTACGATAAGATCGCTTCAATTTACTCAAACGAACTAAAAATAAATCAATCATTTTTGCTGTAGGTTGTAATATGGTAAAATGGATCATGATTAAATACAGTCGATTGCAGCTGATAGCATATTAAAGTGAAATATATTTACTGTGTAAAATTGAGAACAGCGATCGAAAGGTTGAGAACAATGACCCTGTAGGTGTAGTTGTGTTTCAAGTATCGCCGAAAGGATCGTGCCTTTGCCACTCTCTCTCTCTCTGCCATACTGCTTAAACACACTCCCGCCATTGCATCTGCAAGTTACGAAGTATGTTGGCGATCAGTCGCGAAGCCAAGGGGCTGGAAACTAGACCCATAGTATTGTATCTCCGGTCTAGTAGTAAAATTGTTCTGAAACGGATGTCAAAATTTGCTGGGAAGACCGCGCTTGACTTATCAACGCTAACCCGGAGTCCTTGAGAAAGATGCAATAGGAAAAAGATGGTATTTCTTTCAGAGTTGATAATAGTATGGTGGTATGATAGCAAGGTTTCACCTTGGATCAATACAAGGGTAAGGCTTACAGAGAAATTAAGATGAATAGCTCATCTTCATCTTTATCTGACCATATTCTCCTCAGGCGGGGTAAGGAAGTGGAGCCGAAATAGTTTGAATTTTGATTCTATTATTGCTGCCGCCATATAGTTGCGTTTCGACTTAAAGACGTTTATCAGACCGGGTAAAAGACTACGTTTAAAAAAGACCGAGTGTAATCGACAGTTTGGCAAAACCCCTACTTTAAACGGCTATTTTCTGGGTTAATTTGCTTCTTTATGTAAACGTTATTAACGCACAACGAAAGAACTGTAGCCACTTGGTGTATGCAGTACTTTACTCAAGTAAACAAACTTTGAACCATACATTTATGACGTCAAAATTGTAAATTTTCAGACCTCTTCCCCTTCTTGTCGACAAATAAAACAGCATATTTTACTGCTTGATTAAAATGGAAAGTGAATCAATAGATTTCACTGATTCATCAAAATGGACCACTCAAACTTTTAAAATGTGTGATGGCCAAACGATGCAAAGGAATAGCTTTCTTACTTCACTCCAGGTGATTGCCGTGATCAGTGTCTGGCAAAAACACGTTCAGCAAAATGAACCGTTATTCAACGCAATATTCAGCTTTAAATTAGGGGGAAATTTGGTAGTAAGTGCTACAGGAATTTATGTATTAATGTAAACATGGCACTTTTGTGAAATTTTTGTAAAATTTAAATATTTGTTCTTAAACTTAAGCAACCTTTGTAGCGTAAAATGTCAAAAGGGATCATACATTTATAACGTCGTTACAAGTAGGTAGAAGTTGTTTTAGTGGTCCATTTTAGTAGCCATCCCAAAGCTGTGATCAGTGAATGGCGAAAACGTTTAGTAAAATAAATCCGTTGTCCAACGCAATATTCAAATTGTGTACCACTAACCAGCTTTTTTAAATCCTAAAGGTAGGCGCTAAGTTGGGAACATATGGCTCCAAAATTACTAAGAGCTCCTCCCTCCCCCGAAGGGAATCGTATTTAAAAGAAAGCACAAACAGACTAGGGTCAGATGTACAAGTTGAAATTGTTGGGGGCATTCCTTGCAAATGGTTTGTAGCTTGTTTGCATTTCTGCAAAATTCAATAACTGAAGATATGGCCCACGTACAAACAATTGAAAATCGCCAAATGCGGAAGGGGCCTCTTTTCCATCAAAGAACAATTTGTACTTAATGTTGAGTATAGGCATCGTGTTCTGAAATTGATGAATCACCACGGGCAAAACTAAGCCGCGCCATCTCAATCAATTTCTGCGCTTATGAAATAACATTAATGGGTACACTAACAGGAACCGTTGTCCCCCATGGGTAGACAAGATGAATACTGTGCTGGCCCCAACGGCCGAACTACAATTTCTGCGCCATCCTGTAAGATAACATTAATTCCTACACTCACAGGAGCTGTTATCTCCCATGCGTAGACTAGATGAAGACTGTATTTGCGCCAACGGGCGAACTACAATTTCTGCGCCATCCTATAAGATAACATTAATGTCGACACTCACAGGAACTGTTATCTCCCATGCATAGACTAGATGAAGACTGTTTTGTGCCAACGGGCGAACTACAATTTCTGCGCCATCCTATAAGATAACATTAATGTCTACGCTCACAGGAGCTGTTATCTCCCATGCGTAGACTAGATGAAGGCTGTGTTTGCGCCAACGGGTAAATCACAACTCAAAAATCTAGAGACGTCGACAGTGTTATTAGACCAGTTCATATATCTCGTGCTAACGTGATTTACTCAATGCCATTTCATCGGAACAGGACAAACATCATTCACTATTTACAAGCTTTAGATCCTCATTAAAATATTAGCAAAGATCGTTCAACCAGGCCCGTAACCAGCTATACCCACCAGGAGGGAGGCAATATGCTACAGGAGGGCATACATTACTTAGAAATTGAAAATCACAATTAAATATCACTTATTACTATTTTCGGCTTCGTATAATAATGTAAGAAAATATTAATACTGAGACACCGGTTTTCAATAACTGACATCATTAAGGCATTGACTGATAATAAGCATTAAATCGAAAAAGTATTTTGGTGACATATAATAGCAGCTGCCACAATCTTATTAGGAGGGGTATGCCCCCTAAATGCCTCCCTCGGCTACGAGCCTGCATACAACAACTCAAAATGTAACTAGAAACTTTACTACGCTGTACTACATTGATATAAATTCAACCATACAATTGTGATATAGGAACGCCAGATTATAAAGCTGGTTGCTCTGGTTTTTGGACAGTCTGACAGATTGATAGTCTCACAGATGGAGAGTCCGACAACTCATTACGCGAGCGCCGGTTCTTCTTAAAATGCATCGGACTTTAAGTGCTAAGATAATGAAATAGCCATTTTTAATTATCACCAGTGATTTTATCCGTATGTTGTATGTCTACCCTCCTCTTTCTATTTCCTTGAAAAAGCACAAGAGAATGACAACGTGCTAAAAAACGTACAGACTGCGGGGATGGGGTGGGGGCAATTATTGGAAGGACAGAAGGTTCGTCATTACGCCTCTAGGTTGCAAAGGATGGACAAAAGCTATTCACGTTCCCTAAAGAGATTGTTTGCCATCTTGTAATGAATTACAACGCTCCCGTCTTACATTAATAGCATATTCGGAAGGGGATCCCTTTTAATCATTCTGTCTTAACAACTTCAAGGTTTACTAACGGTAAGATGGTGGTGGGTCTCAAAAAGAAAAACGATTTGTTTATGGGACAGCGTTAATCCAAATTACGGAGAATTGCCCCTAAATTATACATTCATTCTGTTTACACTGGTAGGAAAGGAAATTACTCTTTTTTTAAATTTAAATTTATCGTTAAAAGTTACTATCCTTACTAACGATCCCAAAGCTATCAAAGAATTGCTTCTTCCGATTTTGGGCATCCGCTAAGAGGTTCGGGTGCATATCGTTTCCGTCCGTCTTTCGGTTCAAACACAGTCCTATAAGCATATCTGACAATGACACCAGAATGATATACCTTCAGCATTTAAGTTAATAAGTACAACCGTCATTTCTGCACAGAACATAAACAATTACTACATTGAAACTATAGCCAATAATTGACAAATTCATCAATCTACCCTCAATACTTTTAAGCAAACTAATCGTATGTGATACAGGTTCACTTTAAGTGACTCTTTGCTCCTACAAATTGCAAAATTATTACTCTCTGTACAGCTTTATCCCGCATAACGGACTCTATCTACTTTCTTCCTCTGCGTGAAATCACAGTATTAATTTCATTTGTACAACATTCTGTTGACAAATCCCGACTTCTCTCCAGAAGCCTTCCTCTCCTCTTAACAACTCCAGCTGTGGCCAAATTTACACGTTAGTACTCCTTTTTGTTACCAAGTCACCTTCAGGTTCTTAAAATCGCAATATCGTAGAAACATATACCGTATTTCCTCTTATAAACGCCGCGGCGTTTACTACAAACACGACCTTCAGGATGCGGTGTTTAATAGAAGGCGGCGTTTATTACAAAATGAAAAATGTTATCAATCAAGTAAAAGTCATGCAAAAATTCTTCATGACGAACTGTTGAAGCGGAAAAGGTAATGTTGATTTTCCTCTTTAGTTACGGGAAAAGAAATTGATAGAAAACAAGTAAGACTTCTATAAACTATTTGTTTGTTTTTTGGGGGGTTTGTTTTCTAATAAATACCTGTTCAAGATACGCGTTTATCAGACGGCGGCGTTCATTAAAAATGTTCGGCAAGAAGTGCCATGCTTAATAGTGGGCAGCGTTTATTGGAGGAAATACGGAACATGTTTTATAAGAATACCAAAATTAAGCCTCTGTCCGCAGTATGCTTAAGGAAGTGACAATTTTAAGCTCAAGCTATGCTTAACACATACTTAATTTGAAGTTACTGGTATGCTGTGATCTCACAGTGTCTTCAGGTTTGGTGTGACGTGGCACAACTAAGTGACTGAGCTCGTTTTTAGTTAAAAAAACCCAGCTAATATATAACGTTCTAATTAGCTCTTGCAATCAAAAATTTTTGCAATCTTGCTACCACCATTACTCTAGCTTAATGATTTTAAGCTGACAAGAATGGGTCAACATAATGCTAGCATATGCCTTACATTAGAGTAAAATTCAGCCGAAATATACTTGTAGACTTTCAGTTAATCACATACCATTTAATTTCTTGCAAGAGTGTATCCAATATCCTACAACTGGAAAACGTAAATAGGAAACGCATGACAGCATTTTCCTGCAGTACAAGGCAATTTTGCTTATAAAAACGACAGTCATGCTAAGGATCTTTAATAAAAGAGACATATTGATATTTTCTTTTCCTTTTTTTAGTTTAGCTTAAAAAAAAGTAAAAAAGGATAGAAAAAGGGGGAAAAAAGAAAAGAAAAGGAAAAAAATATATCAATATGTCTCTTTCTTTAAAGATGCTTAGTCTGGCCGTCATTTAAAAAGCATACTACGTCCGCCTGGCATTTCACTTGTTGCATGGCAATTTTGGTTAACTTTCAAACTCTGTCCTTATCAGGTAATATTTTTGTTCACGAGCGAAAAATCGCACGTGCGATCGCCGATACTACGAGGCGGCCGTACGTGCGCTATTTTTACCATGGATTAACGGTTGGTCTAGCAGCGCTCTTTAATGGAGTGCGCAATTCTCTAAATTTAAGTCATATATGCAGAACATCTGGATATGTGATACATTTTGTAGTGTAGCGATCAAGAATGACACAGATGTCGGTGGGAAAGATCAAAGATCAACAGTAGAAGTGCTAGGTACCATATCATTTACAAAGAATGAGAAAATTCGAAGGAGTAGATGACCGAAAACGAATTTTGGTTGTGGATAGATGCGTTCTGGTTTGAAAAAACAAGAAATTAAATCACAGCTTGAAACTGGGTTTCAGTTTCGGACGTGCGATTGCGCTATTGAGATTCGCGTCAGCATGAGCGACCTTTCGTTCGTGTCGTATTGTTTGCATGCGCGATCGTACGTGTCCCCCGAGAAAAACTGCAAATGGCTCTCCCTGTCCTACGAGTTAAACCTCTACCTGCACAGGCTCTTCATAGAGACGATTTTCCACCTAGATGCTTCCTGTTCATATACATAAATTAATTAATGGCTGCCCTTTCAAGACTCTAAGTGGCTATTCCTCATTAATGGTGTGGTAATTAATAGGCAGCCAGAGGCACAAAATTCAAAGCTACAATCACATACCTAGAAGGGGGCAACAAAGTACCGATGTGTTCACGATAAATACAACGATCAATCGATTAGTATATTGTTCCACTAATGCACACGGCAACACGCGAAGGTACACTGAACGTGTATAAACCAGCTTATACGTCTTTTCAGATAAACGTAAAGAATTTACTTGAATGGGAACTTAGTAAAGTAGTCCCCGGTAAATATCGCGGTCCTGGGGTATCATTTTAGTCCGGATGAAATACAGAGGGGGGTATTTCCCATAACCGGTCGTGTGCTAGTGAGAGATATTCCGCAGAGCGGGATATGCGGAAGAAGGCGGACTTGATTTAATTAGTAAAATCGGTAGTTTGGCAATCACTAGCCTTCGTTGCAGACCCAAACAAACTTTTATGCTAGGGTCTGAGAATCAGACCGCGAAACACCTTCCAGGCTATCATAGTCACGATACTTGTACATGAGTTTGCTTACATATTAATCAATCAACTATGGTACAATCAAATACGCTTTCCTTTCTTTAGCGACTCTTGACTAATCTACCCTGCGCGCTCACTCCACACGAATCTAGTGAAACCTGGTCAGCTTTTGACTATCTGATTCGCAGACCCTAATGGAGAAGTTCGTTTGGGTCTGCGATGCAGGCTACGTTATCACTTGCATTCGATTATCACATATTTAATGTGAATGTAGTGTATGCAGATGGTCCTATTCCTATTGGATAATCGTGACAAGTTTTCTATTTGCCAGTGACTACGGTACGTATTTTATCCTACATAACTCGACAATGCAGTTGGAAACTATATACAAGCAATACTTTTACTACTGATCTACAACAATAGCAACTCAGAGTCATACGTCATTTCATGTTCCATGCCTTAAGCAAGCTATTCTACACATACTGCATCTAATCAACAACGCATGCAAAAATCAACTTGCAATACTTTGCAATACTTCATAATTCATCCGTCAAACGGAACCACCATTAAACATGTTCCTAATCGTCACTCTTCGCATCTCCGTATCTCTACCAAGTGAGTAACAATATTAATGATAACTCAAAAAGTATCAAACTATACATAACATATCACAATATCCAGTAGTAAGCTGGAGATAAGTAGAAAAACCACCATTCACCTTTGCATCTGCCTCTTACCACTTCAGTGTCTGAGTGTCATTTCAACTTTTTCTTCGTCTTCTTCTTTCCAATAATCGGCCATTTGTAAACAGGTGATCTTCCCCTTGCTTTCCTGGACTTATTCCAAGGAAATGACATGTGTTTGCAATCAATCACAACATATTTGTGCTGCGCTATTCTTTCTGAGTGGTACCAATAGGAAACCAGAGCAGAGATCCTGAAATGAAGTGCATACATATGGGTAAGACGAGTAAACGGGCAGATAATTGTCAAATTATTCTTCATAAATACATTATTTCTAGTAAATACAACTAAATACACAATAATACAAAAAGACGACTAAAAACAAACTTATCATTCTGTGCAACTACCAAATCGGGGAAGTTCTGCGACATTACCATTACGAACCTTCAACAAAATGGTGCCTACATGGGCAATCTATCGGTAAGACACCTAGAAGAAAACTACCATTCAGACCACGATTTGTCATTTCTTTAAGACTTCGTCCGATCTTTCTACACTGATAAGCATTGTGAGCTCCAGTGTACAAAGACCTGATGAAGTCTTGAAGAAACAACGAAACGTTGCCTAAATGGTAGTTTCCTTCTTGGCGTCTTATCTACAATTCGGTGGCATTGCTTTCACCATAAAATTTGTATATGCAACGTTAACATAAAACAGGTTTGGAGAGCATTCAGCTATAACCTGCATACGACAGTACCTCCATGTATAAGCGAGTAAGATAGGAAAGGCAGGGAGAAAGAAACGTAGGAAGGGCAGAAGGGAGCCAAAGAGACAGGGGGAAGACAGGAAGGCAAGAAGAGAGAAACACAGGAAGGCAGGAAAGCAAGCCAACCGACAAGCCACAGGGCCAAAACGTACACAAGCAAGCAAGCTAGAAGTAGCTGCAGGTAGGTCGATTCGAAAGCAAGCACGATTGCAAACAAGAAAGTAGCCAAGCAACTTAGCACGTCAGCGAGCAATATCGAAGTGCTAGTATATTTTTGTGAGTACAATATCACTCGGAAAGCGTGACACTGAACTATACATTGGTTGGTCACTAGTTACCACGTTAATAACCTTTACGGGCCCCAATTACGCTGTACGACTCCACGGCGTTAACCCTATTTTAAGACATGTCACTTGATTCCACATGCTAATCCAATGTAAGCACATTACTTGTTACCATCCAGGCCACTCTTCAGCAAGTATGGTACTCAACTTTGAGCACTTCCATCTATTTTGGACGCCTCTTTCTGTGCTTAAATAACTTCAGAAAATCTATTTTGCATAAAGCACACTACACTACCCTTCTTTACTTGCTTATGTATTTTTACCATTGATATAAGTTTACGCTTTTGAATGTGTCCTCACAGTTATTGTAACTCACCTCAATTCCTCCGTGAACTGGAATTGTAGCTCGTAGCATTTTTTCCTAAATTCAAATTCAAATATATCTTATAAACAGGATACCACATGAAACAGCGGTAGACTTTGTATCCTTCACACCCCTTACATGTACCCTCCCATTCTGCTAGAAGAAAGATCAGACAACAGCTGCTGGTGAAGGCATGTCGTGCTTTCGTTAACTAGTTTTACAGCAGCGCGATGAACGCTATTTACATTTACAGTATGCAGCGGTTGGCAACAACCGTTAGCGATTTCCTTTTTTTGCCTAACAGAGGGCTTTTAGTATTGACACCAATCATATCACCTGGAGATCCTAGGTATTGAGCCAAAGGCCTTCTGTCTACAGATTCACATACGACAAAAATGCCCATCTACTGCTTTCCCTATGCCTTATGAGCGGCTATTCCTAACTATACAAAGGTTACTGTTGAGCCTTAGGTCTACGGTGTCTTGTCTGTATGGAACGCACACATAGTCCTTTGCAGAAGATTACGAGAATCTAAATATTTCATCATGATTTAAACAAGGGATTCCCAACTTCTCAAAGTGTTACCCCTCTTACTCTACCAAAACTTCAAAGTACGCCATATTAAGGATCTTTCTCTCTACATCGTTATCACACAAGTATAACGTGTAATCAAGTGTCAATAAAAACTCCTAACTCTCTTACCACGTATAAAACACAAATGTGACAAGAGGAAGAAACGCAAAATACAACATTTATCCTTTTATCAGGTCCGGAATTTTTACGCAAGAAAAACAATGGACCATGCTATTAGTCTCACGAAATAAATTAGTTTCACGAGAAATTACCCCCAAAAAATATTCAGTAAGAAGATCTTACTACCTCCCTTTGTATACCTTGGGCGCCCTAGTGCCCCTTGCCACAATTCTACCTACCTTAAAGTTTCAAATACCGTCTAGGAGGGTCTCAGGGCCGCCGTTGAGAAACACTAATTTTAACAGTAACTCCTATTTTAAAAAAAGATGCTCGAAAATGGGGTTCAAGGAAGTTCTTCATGGAATTGCCACTGCCCTATTTGTAGCAGTGCTGTTGAGAGCGGAAGGGTCGCAAGGTGGAAATAGCGACTGGAAAATCTCATTTACTGGGCTTACTCCACCTACCACTTTCGCAGCCCCTTTGCCTTCCTCCTTCTCGGGGGTACTGCTGCTATATTCATCTGAGGAGTTCCATATGTGTTAGGTAATTAAAATCTTAGCTTAGTTTGATATTTTATCGGTTGGATTGCTGCAGGTATCAAGTCGCGTCGATTAATTAGATAAGTTATTCATTAATCGATGTGATATAATTCGGTAAAGCACCTGCTTAATCAGTTAGGAGCAATAGTAATAGGAACGGGGCAAAAACGCTGTAGGTAAAAACTTTGTGACTGTAAAAGACCTGCTCGATAAAATCGAAGAAACTGCTACACTGACGTGAAGTGACTTTTCTAAACAAGACGTTTCTAAGTACAAGTTCTTTTCTTGCTTTATTATCTCTAATAACTTGAAGGTGTCTTAAACACCTTATCAAAGCTCGGAGTATCAGATGTACCTATATTTAACTTCGATTAAAACCGAGCATTTGAAACGATGCCTAAATTAAAAGTGCAAACAAAAACATTTCACTTTGATACAGTTTTATCGTTTGGACCCCACATAAAATATCAAAAACATTGAATAAACGCCAGTCCTTCATAAGAGGACGTTACATTATAGGTTACGTGGTTGATGTATAACCTTTATGATTTCTAGGCGCAATGGTATCAGCCAGAAAAACTAACGTCGAGGGTCACCAATTATGGGTTACGTGGTTCATGTATAACCTATATGACTTCTAGGCGCAATGGTATCAGCCAGAAAAACTAACGTCCAGGGTCACCAATTATGGGTTACGTGGTTGATGTATAACCTTTATGACTTCTAGGCGCAATGGTATCAGCCAGAAAAACTAACGTCCAGGGTCACCAATTATAGGTTACGTGGTTCATGTATAACCTTTATGAATTCTAGGCGAAATGGTATCAACCAGAGAAACTAACGTCGAGGGTCACCAATTATAGGTTACGTGCTTGATGTATAACCTTTATGACTTCTAGGCGCAATGGTATCAGCCAGAAAAACTAACGTCCAGGGTCACCAATTATAG